>PNEQ01028402.1:0-232696 GCA_003012365.1 Medauroidea extradentata
ATATATATATATATATATATATATATATATATATATATATATATATATATATATATATATATATATATATATATATATATATACATTAGTTAGCATGTTATAAGAAGTTGCGTCATTTATGAGGATTGTATTAATAGGTGCAATTGTTTATCATTATAGCACACCCAAGTTGCCTGCATTTAAAACCCTCGCAATACATTATTTTTTATCGTCGACGTAGCAGAGAAAAACTGTCACAAACTTGTTTACTAAGTTTGCAGATTTGCTTTATCTTCCCGGTACTTGTAGAGCAGCGAAATAAAAAATCCCTACGTTTCCTATCATATAACTCTAAAAAAATCAACAGATACGCTGGCCAGTATTAAAAAATTGCTATCTATACTTTTATTTATATTACAATGTCACACAAACTTTTCAACGGCTACTGTTGCTAAGCCGTGAAATTACCCCCAGAAACCTGGACTATTTTAACTTCAGTAGCACACCGCCATCGTAACTATAATGTGTTAGAGAATTGTTTAATTTTCATTCAGTTTCATATTTTACTATTAACATAAAAATTTTTTAAACACATAAGAACAAAAGTTGACATTTTGTATGTGCAAGTGGAACATTCTAAGACACTAACTAGCTTCGTAAAAGTCAAATAAAAATGTAATTTACATAAAATTAATATCTAGCACAGATGATATCTTTTTGAACGACATATGCTATTTGTTTAGTTATTACCTGGAAAATGTAACAAAAAAGCGAGGGGGGGAGGTGAGAGAGTAGGTAATCCTATTTATTTAGGATTACATTCAGAATTTAGTATGCACACGGCATGAAGTAATAACAAGTACTAGTTAAATTTTGTCATCACGTGTAACGACGTGGGAAACTTTAGAAAAAATAATTTTACATATGAAGTTAAACAAAATCATGGACGGAAAATACGATTTCTTTGTGCCAATATGTGCATGATGTCTTGAACCCAACATATTTAGTGTGACGTTTAATTTATTTGGTTTGCGATATTACGTGTTTAAATAACGCTTTTACTACGGCTACATAAATGTGGAACTAATTGCAAATTTGTGTGGTTAGTTTCACTAAGCATTTTTGTTATTCACAGGACATAAATAAAACTACTTTGTTCAGACTGTTGTGTTCTTTCATTGAAACAAAACGTTCGGAATGAAGGAGAGGGGGACGAGGCGTAGCAGCGCTTCTCGAGTCCGTACTGTGCTGCGCTCTACCGGCAACCGGTGGAACTAAACAGGGCACCCTCCACGCGCGCCCCTCAGACGATCTTGAAGACGAGACAAAGAGTGCGTAGGTTCTAGGTTTGTGCATTTCGCCTTGTTGCTCTGTATTGCTCCGTTCTTACACAGTTTACATTCTACACGACCTGAAGCAAGCTGTCGCGAGGAACGTCCAATATTTCACAAAAATGGTGAACATACTAGATTCGTAGTAAACATGTCCGTACACGTTTGCCAACTTACACGATCTGGAATATTCAGCAATCACTACTAAACCGATTTAATTATATAATTTATTTATTTATTTAGAGCCTACAAAAGAAGCTCACTTCTGCATGGATCTTTTTTTACGTACGTATTTTTCAAGTTTGAAAAATTGTAGTTGTAGGAATATACTCAGGCCCCGGGTTTAGGTGCTTGACGTCCTGGGCAGATTAAAAATAATCCCCCCCCCCCAAAAAAAACCACAAAAACCGTGCAAAGAATTGGCTGTTGTTCAATATTTTTCTTAAGAATGTGTGTGCATGAAGTACAAAAAATTACAAAAATGTGATATTTATCAAGTAAATATTTTTATTTAAAATAATAAAAAATTCTTCTTGTGAGTTCCGCTCCTTCCAGATTGCCTCCCTGGGCAGTCTATCCTATTATAATATGGGGCCTGGATACGCTACTGTGGGAGAAAAAAAACTGTTTAACCGAAAATACTCCGTTAACACTTTTGATGTAAATAGACGATAATAAGTAGCCGGCACAAATTAGGCCAACTCTATAATAGGACTTACCTACTTTTGGAAGCAAGCTTAGACTTTATAGGTTCTGTATTCAAACTTCTGTGCTGAAAATGAAGTGCAGCAATTGTATGTCAATATTTTGAGGAAAAACTCATATCTAGAAGAACAAAAAAAGTTATATGGACAGTTAATGTTTTTGTGTTGTCTTTCTGAAAAGGGCTTTATTCGTTTCCGGAGTTGTATGTATGTCATATTTTTTGTCAACAGCTAATATTATATTTTTTTATGGTAGGATTTTCCGCGGATCGGCAACAAACATAATCTTGGACTAACATGAGTTCATAAAGAACTGGTATCTTTATTAATAGTTCTTAGATAAAACGAAGCCTTACTATTGTTGTAGCTTTAGTACTGCATACTATAAAGCTACGATTAAAAATAATATTTCTTACTTTATGTTGTTTAGGTTTCTTAGGGTCCGTTTTAAGAATAAAAGGCTTGATCGTTCCGAAATTCTGCACTATCGTGACGTTGCCAATAGTTCAACGTTTTTCTTAAAACCGTAAAGACGTCCGTTTGAAAGGCGCAGGTATTAGAATGGTACATACTATTATTTGTCTCATTGTCTACGCAAGAATCCTGCACTAAAAGCCTCGGACAGACTCGTGGAATCAGGCCATCCATCAACCTGGTATTATATACTTGGTTACCCGGACAAACACGAACGGGCCTACGCCGACAAACTGTAGAAGAACCGATATCCTGTCAGGACATTGCATGGTGCAGCCAACAGAAGATCTACTGAGGTGTAGTTACGTACAATCACCCATTTTTCTCCATACCTAACTTAACTGTAAACATACAATGTATGGTACTGTCAATGCACTAGCATATTACACATGTACTTGGGTAACCTATACATAAATTATTAAACTAAACCAACACACATCTCTCATACTCATAGACCTACAAAATGCTTCGATTAAAAACAGTTTTGGTATAGTACATTGTATAATTCCTATTATTCTAGTTGGAGATGATTTTTTATCGCGGAAGACCTGACTGTTTGCTGGATTTCAACGTACGTTCAGCTTATGAAAAAAATATTCTCGCTTTTCCTTATACATAGAGCTGTTGCCCTATTTGACTAATTAAATAAGAATCCCACGTTTGTAATATTTTATGCATGTTATGGGTCTCCAAACAGCTACGTTGTGTCAGACGTTTATAACCCAATAAATAATACATGTCACAAAATACTACAGTACTTTCAAGGGTACGTTGGCACAAACATCTTTCGCGATAGGCCTATACCATCGTCTCTATATGCAAATTATGTCTGTAAAATTTCGTAACTTACTAGGTTTGACCTAATCATGTTTATCTCGCTCAAAAAGGAACCAACAGCTGCATATCTAATAATTGCAATTGTAAGTGGTTACTTTTTCAGTGGAGTAACTTGTAACTGTAACCGGGTTACATTCCCAGTGCAATAACTGTAACTATAACGGAGTAACTTCTTAAAAATAACTTTTGGATCCCTGTGTTATAGTGATCCGAGCTCAACTCCCGGCGGGGGTCGGCACCTGGATTTTCGTGTGTGGGAATCGTACGAGACGCTACTGCTGGTCGGCAAGTTTTCTCGAGGATCTCCCTCTCGTCCTGGCGCCTCTCCATAATTCCATATTATCTTTCGTGGCAAGCATGATGCCTAGGGTTGTCTGCGATACCTGGCCCTCGTGTAGCCTCCGTGTACTCCATTTTATGTTTATTTCTAGACGCTATTTGCTATAGTTAGGCGTTTATAAGAAGCACCGCAAGTCAGGTAGGTTTGCTCAGGCACATGGTCAGTTATTGACGATGACTTTAGCAATTTAACGAAAATGGTTGTGAAATTTGCATTAAGTGCTTGGAATCATACAAATGTGTCTGTATTTTTGCAGACATTTCCCTACTTACAAACCAGTTTTGGGCGTTGGCGAACAATTTTTGTGTATTTACGACTAATTTCTTGTACATTTAATGACTAATGTTTGAAGTAGCACAATTTATTGGTGATCTTATTTGAGTGAGTTTTTTTGTTAATATCATACTTGTAATGCCCTCTAAAATTTCTGGGAACTCTGTTATGCCTCTCTGCCCCATTTTGTCCCACAAATCATTATTGAAATTGATATAATTTTTTAAGCAGAAACCTTTACGGCGCATGTATAGCTACTAGCCAAAGTTCCATTACTATAGGATGAATGGTACAGGAACAAATTCGTTACAAATAGACTGCACAAAAAAAAAATGTAAAATTTGACAGGCGGCCGAACGTTTTTTGTTTCACACCAAACTCTGTGCTCATAAATTATTTTACAATAGTCACCATATTAGGAAAACTTAACCTGCAGCATACTTGTTTCAGTGTGTAGACTGATAAATGTTTTGACACGAGTCTACCAGATTTTTGTGATAAAAGTACACATTTTTTTCCTGTGTAGGTTATGTCTGTCATTTTAGGACTTTATGTGGTGGGAATTGACACTAAACGCCTTTGTTAAATATTGTACTAAATACTGCTACAACTTATTTTATATTTAATTTTATTTATATGTCATGTAGTATACGTTTCGTACTCCTTTATTCGGTATTTTCTCGTTCAGATTTGATTAGTTGTGATTCTGATAAGTATAGTGTTTATTATTATTTTTTATTCCCGCTTGAGGTGTTTCGTCCAACAGAGTTTCGCGTTCACCGGATTCGAAACCAGAGCCTCCCGAATGCGAATTCAGTTTTTTACGGAAAAATGGTAGAAATGCTCAACAATCTCTGTGACAGTTTGCGAAGTGGCGGACGTGTCTTATGTTTCATCGGGGGCCTCATCACATGCAACAGAGCGACTACGTGAAAATTATCTAAGTGAGTTTGAACGATTAGCGTGCTGTTTGAAGCAGTGTAGTTATTTTTTTGGCTGTTAATTTGTTTTGACGAAAACTAATTTATTACTTTATTAGGCAGTGTACTTGCGACTCGGAACTAATTAACACGTCAAAATTTAAATATTTTCAGAGTAATTGTACCTTACCTTCGTTTATCCGTTTATATACCTAATAAGTTTGTGAATTCGCCTTTTTCTTGTTTTTGGTATGTTCCCCATTAAATTAAGGTATAAATGTATTTTGAATGCTATTGTTACCTTATTTAGGGCCATATCTACAATGCAGAAAATAGTAAAATTTGTAACACTTATCAAAGGATATAGAATTATTATCCGCTTTGCTTAATCAACATCAAACACCTAAATTAAAATATGAATGTTCTTTTCAGTTTTACAGTAGTACCTACAATTTGAATTACTTGCAGTGTATATAACAGTCTTACAAAACTTGATAGTTTGTGATATGTTAGCATAATTATACAATTGAAAAGTGCGTAGAGCGAAAGTTATTGTGAGCAAAAACGAGTTAGAAATACGAATAATGAATGTTATTCTTTTTCAAGGAATGTCGACAAGAAGTATTGTTTAACATGAAATGTTATGCTTACCCATTAAAATACAGGATATTCAGTTTAGCTAAAAACATTATGCCTTATCCTTCCCAGTAATTACATAGTCGGACGCTTAACCTAGTGAGCTTTCACGAAATCATTTACATTCTTTCGTGGATATTTCAAACTATATAAAATTATATAATGATTATACATTGTCACAACCTCCCATTACACGCTTTATGTTACAGTCGTATAATCAGTTATCACAATTACTTCCATAAACATTCATAAATCCGAAAATAACCGAACTATAAGCTTTCACATAGCATTATTGAAAATATTTTTATGAAACCCATAATCAACGACAAGAGATGTATTTAAATTGTCTACGTCAACAAATGCAAATGAATAAATTTCTGTTCGGAAATTTTCAGAGAGTAACTTGCAAGTTCAATTTGAATTGATGCAAGTTTGTGCTCAACAGGCGGTCTAACATGTTAATTATTATATCAAAACAGGGCATGATTTCGAACAACATGTAAACTTGTTATACAATAGAACTCTCAGACATACACACTGGCATGATTCTACGTTAACGGCACGGTCTAACGAAATTTTCATCACCATTTTTTAATTTTTTATTTGTACCAGATATTTTTTTCTTATTTTAGGCACAAAATGTGACTAAATTTGGCTCGAATGAAATTTTTTTATCAAATTATTTGTATTTTAAAAGAAATTCTGAAACTGAAAACAAAAATTTTCAAAATTCAATAATATTTTTTAGTATATAAATAATTTTTATTATTTATTTTTATAAGCATGACATTGTAGCCTGAAATGTCTCTATCCACTGTGATTTTTTTTAGTTTGGTATATCAGTTTGTTTTAGTGTAGTCCTTAAAACGGAAACATGCAAAATATGACTTTAACAAGCCATTACGAGAAAACTATGAGAGATAAAAAAATTTCATAACAGCCAAATGTAGTCACATTTTGTGTCTAAAATAAGAGAAAAAAAATCTGGCACTAAAAAATTTAAAAAAATGGTGATTAAAACTGCGGTAGCTGCGCCCTTAAGGAATCAAAAATTTTTCAGACAAAATCAAACATCTGTCCATACTTCGGTAATGTTAGGACTTATTTGTTAATTCTGTAAAAAGAATAATATATATTGGGCTCTGGTATTTGTTCATGTGATTGCTAATGGAATTTATGAGCACATGTAGGACATTATTGTATAACATTTTCCTTTCTTTCTTGCTATTTTCCGTCTCTACTTAGTTGTCATACGGTTAGGCAACGGTATTCCATAAACCAACGTGAGATATTAAGACAGTTACGAAAGCTTTAAAACTTAGATAATGTAATGTAAAAATATAAATTTGTGTTAAAACGGCGCACACATTCCCGAAATATAGCGATAGATTTATATAATCAATCAATGCATTATTCCAAAATGACAAACTTACGACACTGAACACTCATAAATTTATGCATAAATTACAAACTTTAGATTACCAAAGCTGATATAAATAGTTTCCGAGTCATAGCGTCCTTAATTGTCAAGTATTCTTCCATTTTGAAATGAGAACATATATAAGCTTCGTATGTGAATGCTAAATACCAAACGTTTTCAGATGTTGAAGAAATAAGAAATGTAGTGTACGTATTCAAATGCTTTTAGGTGGGAGCGCGCACACACACACACACACACACACACACACACACACACACAGGCAAATACACACAAACTACGCCATACAGAGGTTACCACAGTAAATAAAGCAACTAGTATACTCTTATAAACTGAAGAAACTTAAGAGTTAGTAGACGCTAGTTTTTTTTTAGTTCGATGCACGGAAACAAGGATGGCTATAGGTTGAATATAACACGTCCGTCAAACACTTCGTAGCCTCTAGGCGCGGAGGACTAAACCAGCGCGCAGTGTTTTCGTTTTTCTATGGGCTTCGAGCTATGACCCTATTATTTTATTTGTTGTAAGTATGAGGTAAAGTACAATGCAGGTTTATATGATTTAGTTTTCCGATTACGGCACTTTTGAGGAGCTTGGAAATAATGTTTTTAACAAGCGGACGGCATTTTTAAAATTATAGGGACACAGTTTGAAGTGTGTCTTCTTTTCGTAGACAAACACACTGGAAACATTTTTTAAAGTTATACAAGAAAAATACTTTCCGTAACAAACCACAGCATGGCTCTCGCGCCAGGTCCGCTAACTCTTAATACACATGATTCTGACTGTCTGACCGGAAATGTCAATACACAACTTGAAATGATTTAGGAAGATTGTATGAGGAAAGAAACAAGGCTCTCTGGAAGTAGATCGTTAATATTGTTGATAAAATTATGTTTGGGCCAGTATCACGTGTTAGTAAACCGGTTTTCTTTGGTTAGTAAAACGATCGACTTGCACTGCGCCATACTTCGGACACACATTTTATTGACGTTTTTGACATTTAATATCATAGTATACAATATACCTAGTTTTGTGTGATTTCCTCACTAAGTACAGGTTTTAAAATGAGATAATGGCTATTGGGAAAACTAGAAAAAGCACTAGACACAAGCAGCAGTATCATGGTGACATAGTTGTAAGTAGATAGACAAAGTTTCTACTTCGTTACCAGCTACGTCAGGGCGTCTGCTAGATAATAAGCCTAATATCTGTGTAAAAATAAAAGTATTGTTTTTAAACAGGTAATGCAGCTTAATGTAATATAATAACGCAATCTTGAACCTAGAAATTTTTGCTCGGAAGTGTAGTCAAATTATTTTTGACTACGCCAAAAAAAAAATGGTATTATGTTTTCCCATATATGTGTGTGGATTGAAGAAGTTAACCAGCTAGAGATTGTATAAGTGTCCCTTGTTAATTTAAAAACAAAACAATGAAATTAAACACAAGTGGTATATTTTCTCAGATTTTTTCTGTTATGACTTAGTGCATTGTTATGTACGCCATAATAATCAGATTTAAAAAAAAAACAATATTGCGAGTAATGGTGCTAATGTCACGAGAATTAGATGTACAGACGCATAATTTATAACGGTATTTCGCAGCGGTGCGGTATGAAGGCGAAACTCGCATAAAGCAGAGGCGCGTCTACAGTTTGAGTCAAAGACGTTTGTTTGATGGGAGCACCGAATTTCGCTCTTTTTGTGATGGCGACACATCAGGTATCAAGATATCACGATTTAAGGGGCAGTGTTAAACAATTTCATTGTATTTTTAGTTTTTGAGCCATAACATTTCATTGATATTGTACTATGAAAATTTTATCTTCGACAAAGCATAAGATATATGCTTAGTAAACTGCTCGACATAAATAATAATTGAATCGTTCATAAATTATTTATGTCGAGCAGTTTACCAAGAATATACCCTATGCTTTGTCGAAGAGAAAGTTTTGAAAATGCAATTAGAACATACTCAAAAACTGAACATACAATACAATTGTCTAACAGCACTCTCCCTTAACGGTGCGATTCACCTCAGTTTGCAACGTCTTTATTAATTTTTATATTTGTAACGGATATTTTTATTCTTATTTCAGACATAAATTGTGATTAAATCATCATCTTAGGAAATTTGTGTATCCCTCATAGTTTTTGCGTAATGAGTCGTAAATGTAAAAATTTGCACTTTACAGTTTTATGTACGCCACTAAAACTGACACACCAAACCGAAAATATTCACAGTGTAAAACAATGTTGTAATGCTGTAGGCTATGATTTGACAAATATAAAAACAAAAAATAAAACATTTTTGTATTTAATAAAAATGCTAAATTTTTAAATGTAAAATTAAAAATTTTTAAAATTTTAAAAAAACACAAAAATATATATTTTTTTGTTTCTATATGTGTAAAATTTAAAGCCTACAACAGTTCAGAGACTTGCACTTAGAGGCTACGCGGAGGCGTGACGAGCTGGTTATGTCGTCCTTTAGCGCTTCTAGGCCTAGAGCGCACAAAATACGTTCAACCAAGCGGGAACCTTAAGAGCGCAGTTCATATAATTTTCCAACGAAATTTTTAATTTTTTTTGTACCAGATATTTTTTCTCATTTTAGACATTAATTGTGATTAAATCTTCCTCTTAGGAAATTGTTGTATCTCTCATAGTTTTTGCACAGTGACTCATAAATGTCGAAATTTGCATTTTACGGTGTTATGTACGCTACTTAAACCAACTGACATACCAAACCGACAAAAATGCACGGTGTATAACAGTGTTATAGGCTATGACATGACGCATTTAAGAACAAACATAAAATAATAATTTTTGTATTTTTAAAAAATTGTTGAATTTTGGAATTTTTCGTTACAAAAATCTGCTTTTTAAATTAAATAGAAAATATTTTAATTTTTCTTTATTTTTTATATGTATCATGTCATAACCTACATCATTGTTTTACACTGTGAATTGTTTCAGTTTGGCATGTCAGTTGGATTTAGTGACGGACATAAAAAACCGAGGATGCAAATTTTGACGTTTACTGCTCGTTACGAAAAAACTATGAGCGATACAAAAATTTCCTAAGAGAAAGATTAAATCGCAATTTATGTCTTAAATGAGGAAAAAATATAACTGGTCAAATTTAAAAATAAAAAAAGACGTTGAAAACAGATGTGAACCGCTCCCTTAAGCCAGCAGTTCGTATGCTTCGAAAAAACATTTGTGCATAGCTAGCCACTCCTGCAAAGCCTATGCTGTGTAGTTTTAACTGCGTCCACCGCCTTTGTCCCAGCTGACTCGCACGAATTCGATCTTGCGTAGACAGGGGTCTTAAACTTTGTTGGTACGCCTAACTAACATTGACGCACCGAACCGGAGAATTTCAAGTAAAACGTTTTTCATGAAAACAGGTCAGCGAACCTAATCTGCTTAGTCTAAGTGAACAGAACAGAAATATGGCTTCTGTGGAGATGGAATCCACTTCAGAATCACTTTACGGAGGCTTTGTATAAGTTATTGTGGCATGTATTTGACGTAGGTTGGTATAGGCGGTTCAGGACGATGTGAGCATTCAAAAAGCCCTGCTAAAGATCTGTTTCCAGCCAATTCGTATCTTTCCGCGTGTAACGGCTAACGTCGGGAAATGTTGAACATTTCTGGTCACGTCGCTTGATATTTCCGCGTGTAAGATAAATTGTGCAGTCAGTAGGACTCTAGACAGTTTGAAAAAAAAGGTTTATTACTTATGTAACATACAATTATGTCGATTTCGATTGCTTTTGATTTAGTATGATTGTATTTAAATAGGCAAATACATGTTAATATATTGCGTAATTTTGTTGCCAACCATTCAATCAGTAAGGCAACTATAGTTAATGTAGAATTACGTACAACAACGGCTGGTGATATTTTTTCAAAGGTAACATATTTAGTGATCCCTGTATCCCGAACACTTATAACACATGAAGTTAACTCAGTGGTTTTCTGGGTTAGAAATTATGAACACAAGTTGTTATTTCTGTTCTCACAGCACCAATTTTTAACTGCACGGCAGCTTTTTATAGGCATGCGATATCGAATTCAAAATACTGATTATTTATAGGTCGTTGTCATGTGTAATTAACGAGTATGGATAAGTATATTGTGTAAGCTCTTCACACTACACTTATTGAAACTATTTAAGAGAACATAAACACTCAGTAGTGCAAAAGAGTGGATAAAGTCGCTTTTCCTTGTGAACATAGTTGCCAACCTTTCTGTATATTGCTGCTTTATAGCGTGTCTCATATTTATCAGACCTAAGTAAAGTCACTTCCAGTGTCTAGGTCATGGTCATGGTCAAAACAATTGCTTTTTATCAGCTGTTATCTCTTGAGTAGAATGGCGGGGGACATGAAAACAATTTTTATGTCTACATGAGATAAGTGTTTCAACAATTAGCAACTTGTCTGCAGAACCGTTTACTGAACTAACTTATACTTAAGTCTCGGCATTAGTCGGCACCTTCCATTTTAATTTTTTTTTTTTACTTTTTGATAATCTGGGAATAAACTTTAAATCTGTGATCATAGCAAAGTTATTTTATTTTTGCTCCACACTTCATACATGAAGATTGAGCTGTTGATGTAATATTAGGCCGTAATCAGTAATTATACATCAGTAACTGAATCTCAATGCCTGTATTGTAGCGCAATGTACGTAGAATATGATATATATTCGCAGACTTAACATGTTTCTTCTCAGAATTTAAAATCAGCGAAATTTTAAATGATTGAATATGGAGTGTGAAATAAAACCTTAAGGACGACACCAGCCTCAACGGCTCTTAACAGTAAGTGGACGCTAGATATTTTTCTTACGTTTGATCACAGAAACGAGGAAGGCGATAAGTCGAATATGACACGTCCGTCAAACACCTCGTCACCTCTAGGTGCGAAGGATTAAACTAGCGTGTAGTGTTTTCGTAGAAGCCGTTTTTCAGTGACACTTCTAGAGATGACCCAGTTATTTTATTTGTGGAGAGTATGAGATAAAGTCTAATGCAGGTTTCTATGATTTGGCCATCCGATTACTGTCGATATTTTCTCAGCTACAGCAACGTGAAAAAGTCATTTTTAGCACTTTTGAAGAGCAGTTTTTAACTAGCGGACGACGGGTTTTTATATCATTGGGACACAGTTTGAAGTGTGTCTTCTTTTCTTAGATAAACGCATTGGTAAAATTTTTAATAGTTACACGAGAAAATAATTTCCGTACCATCAGGCTACAGCGCGTCTCACACGCCAGTCCCACTAACTCTTAATACCTCGTTGTTAGAGGACCATCAAACCATCTCTGCTCAGTTTTCCTTAGGGGCGAATGTACAGAATATATTTGACATTTAATATATACGTTTTTATTTAGGATATTTCATTTATTCCATTACTATTATTGATAACATTTGCGTATTTGATCATACGCCGAGCCTAATGCATGTATACGAAGGAGTCCGAGAAATACGAGTGCAAAAACTTAGACGGTACAACTATAACAAATACTGCTGCAACCGAGACATGATATGCGGAAATTAGTTGAGGGCGCGTAGCAACGAACGCTTCCTCAACATAAATTCAACAGGCCTGCTGTAATACGGAAGACTTGATGTTGCAAGGCTTCAGGAAGAGGTGCCGATCTCGGAGTCAAATGCCGTTATCATCTTGAGATTGCAGTATAGAGTGTAAATTAGAATTAGTGGAATTTAGATAGATTCAATAAGTTGAATGATTCTTCACTGACGAACCTTTTGTTTGGTCAATGTTGACAGGGTGGAAGCAAAATATTGAGGAAAAAGGTTTTCTCTACTTTATCACTAAGAACCAGATTTTTTCGGTAGTTAGAAAACTGTAGTATATTATAAAACCAAAATGTTGTTACATTTAAGCAATTTTACATGATTTTGTTCCACACGTGAAGATTTACCACAATTTCTAAAGTAAGTTTACAATAAATTTTTGTTTGCTAGTTACCTTCAACTGAATAATGTGTATTGATAACTTACACATAATAGTACAGTATACACGTGCAATGCTTACTTGGTTAATATTTCGGTTGTTGAGTGATTGTCAACGTTAAATAATTTTTAGTACAGCTCTGTTGGTGTCCATGAACTATTTTAATTTTTGGAATACTTTTCATTGAGCTCCGGACATCATGTAGGATATAGTAGAATTACAATCACAATAAATATTTTTTTCGTGTACCTTAGTATATATTTTTAGCTTTACTTATTCAGTGAGTTTATTTCGTTGATTAAATGAGTAAGATGATTTCGCTAATGCAAACTATAGTTTTAGGCAGGTTTGCGTTGGAGCTGTTTTAACAAACTAAATCAGAAGAAAATCATTGGCAATGTGTGAATATTAACTATATATTTCTATTTCTGAGTGTGGCGATGTAAGAGAATCACAAATTATCTTCACAGTCACACTTCTCTTGTCTGCTTCGCTTCTTCTTGAGTTCGGCCTGCTGCGTTGATATTCTAATGAAAAAGAAACGAAGTTATTGCGACAGGCGTTCCGCCCTGAATGTCTGCTATTATTACTAGGGACACTTGTTTATCGCGGGAAAAGTTGGATGTTTGCTAGACTTCAACAAACCACGTCCATATCGGTTTTTGATATTAGCACTTCCACATCTGACTGTGCCAACGATAACTTTGGAGCGTCGCTGCTGTATATTTGTAATTCGTCTTGAAGGTGTGTGGAAAGGTACGATGTCGAGCGGCTGGAATACTCAATAGTCAATAAAATCTGATCTACTCATCAAAAATCGATGAGAATTTTTTGCGGAGTAGACATTTTTTCAGCGTTTATGTAGCACTATGCTGAAGTATGATTTACCTTAGAGTAAAAAAATTAATAACTGTTATCAAAAAAACAACGGCTTGAAACCACAAATACAGCACAAAAATGGAAAACTGTAGTTTTTGTCATTTTAAATATGTTTATATCTAGGCCTCTATAAAAACCGAATTTCAAAAATACTGACGTTTTGATTTGAAAATAATTTTACTATCTGGAAATCTCTGCGTGAGTGGTTTACGGAAGTACATGTACATCAAAATTTTCCAAACCTCTTAACAGCCGCTACACTGATTTGCAAAATACAGAAGCGAGAAAGATTCTGGAGATTTTACAAACTCTCTCATTAATATTGCTATGTAATAACGTTTTATTTAAACTAATTTATTAACAGTACAAAATGTTGCAGAATGACGTGTCCATATATTATGGATTACGTCTAGAGGAACAAAAACTTTAGATAAGCATAGGTTCGAAAATGCACTGTTTGTGCACTATACTTCACACCAGCACATGACGTTGCGGGCGCGCTCGATAATGTTGCTGTGGAATGTGATCGCAGTTATTATTGCCAGCTACACACCAGACAAGTCGTATTTAATTAGTACACATTGGCCGGTGTAGCGTTTCACAGTAACAATGATTCAACCATTCGCTGTACGCTGTGAGGTCTGGAGTATACAAATGATACGTTTTCGGACGTTTGTTCGTACAAAATGTCTTGAGCTCGTGAGGATTATTCTCCAACCCGTACAGACATGCAGTATCTCAACAAACTGATTATTGTTCTTGTCGTGTCTTATTGACATTAACCACCTGTTACTTTTTGCTTTTGTAAGAATAAGGAACTTTCTCAACGACGTAATTACTGTCTTGTTTTGTGTAA
This sequence comes from Medauroidea extradentata, assembly GCA_003012365.1. Lineage (NCBI taxonomy): Eukaryota > Metazoa > Arthropoda > Insecta > Phasmatodea > Phasmatidae > Medauroidea > Medauroidea extradentata. Next base: position 14,663 of record PNEQ01028402.1, read on the forward strand.
TTAATAAAGAACTCGCAAAACGAGTTTCAGTGAATTATGATTAAATTTAGATAACTAATTTAGCGTATGGGCAACGAACTAACATCAAAAGTCTGATCCTTTCTAGCTGTATACGATACTCTCTAGTCTAACAAACTCACTCACTTGAAATTTTCAGTATTCTGACAACAGCTATACACGGAAATCAATTTAACGTATTTTCCACAAAACATTGTCAAAGTTAACTGTCGCTCTTACGATTTTATTTAATTTCTTAAGTTTACGATATACTCTCGACGGTTGCAAGATTAATTTCTTCTGGATCACCAGAAAAAGTTTAGATACGAAAAATCACGTCTTGAACCTCAATTTACGGACATAACGTCTTTGGGAATCAAACCAAATATCTTGCTCTTCGAAGACATTCCTAATGTAACTAGTACAATGGGGTCCCATGCAATGCAAACCCATACTGTGAAATACGTTTACTGTATTGATTCACGCTCTCAGTTGTACCCCCTCCTTCTTATTTTTATTTTCCCGGGCCGCTCATAACACAGGTGTGTATTTCGCACCTGTGTTTACGCAAGTGAAGTTATTGGCTTCCGTTTACCTGCATGTATGTTATTAAGGGTTTATTGTCGCTCTCTTGCGTTCGTAGTTTCAAAATATAGGCATGATGTAAACATTTATTCTTGTAATGCATTTTCGATACGAACACAGACAGTTCATAAATGTTTGTGTGCTGTACAAAATATTCTTTGGAAACTAGTTGCCTAGGAGTTTTTTTTTGTAACACTACAGGCAAACTTCATGTGTCCAATACACTCTAAAAACACTTTATTTGCCACAAAGAACTGTTTATTGCTGCAAAGAACAGTGTTGTTTAAATATGGACCCCTGCAAAGACAATTTCTGCTTAAAATATCAGTAACGGTTACGAAAATTGTTTTGCTGTCAAGGTAGTTTATTATAAATGTTTATTGTGGAGTTAGTTGAAGTATTTCCAACACAGACCTCATGATAAAAAAACATTTATCTTTGCTACAAAGAAACTGATATTACTTTCAAAGAAAATACTTTTTAAAGAGAAAATGTAGTAACACCATACACAGGTTTTCAAAATTTGGCATTGCTGTTAGTTTTCATTCCTATAAGGTAATGTGTTCTCAAAGAAAAATTTATCTTTGATGTAAAGAAAACTTTTTTTACTGTTAAGTATGCTAAAATACAATTTTATCTTCATATATTCCATACGAAACAGAGTGATAGTGCAGTGGATAAGACGATTTGAGATAATTGTTATCCGGTTTCTATTAACTGATCGTTAGTTCCTGATTTTCTCATGTAGGAAACGTGGCAGCGGGTTTCCTCGGGATACTCCTTAAAACACCACATACTCATCCGCCCGTGCTTCGTGCTTATGTCATTTTGTCATATCCTTAGCCGTGCTAACAGCCAAGTTGTAAAGTCTTGGCATTACTCACCAAACATTATTTGATTTTTCGCTTTTTTGAAATTCTTAGATGAAAAATGTTAAAACTGCGATTATATAGCGAATAATTATTGCCTTGTGCTACAGTACATGAATAACAGTTGAATTGTTAACCTGTACTTAGGTCGCAATCGGTCCATAAAAATGTCTCGATAAATTCCGACCTAAATACACGTCAACAGTCTAACTGCAATGCACGTTCTGTAGTGAAAGATTAAGCAGAATTTCCTACAAAACTGCGAATTTTACATTTTTATTCTCAGAATTTTTGAAAACCGAGTAATAGAATATTAATATATGGAGAGTGATTCCGAGCCTTAAGAGCGCGTGATAGATAAAAAAGCGCTGAGTTCTGCAACTGAATTCGACCCCTTTTTGAAAGTCAATATAGAAAAACTACAAAACAACAATCCTTGATAATTATGTTTTCGAACTTTATTAGCAAATATTTATCCAGAATAATGCATTTGTTAAGCGTGATCTCTTGCGGAGCTATTAAATGTACGATATTTCGGCGTCAGAGATAGTTCTTCAAATATACGTTGCTCGAGAAAAAGTTTTGCTCAGAAAGTTGGCAAAAACTATTGTCTGGGATTGCTGTTTTTTGATTTTTGAAAATTGGCTTCTGGAAACCTACAATTCTAAGCTAATGCTTCCTAAGTGCTGAATAATATACCACTACATAAGTTTTCAACAGCATATATTCATTTTTATATTTGTGCCAGGTTTTTTCTCGTTTCAGGCATAATTGCGACTAAATTTTGCACTTATGAAATTTTTTATCTCTCACAGTTTTTGCGTAGTAACTCGTAAACGTCAAATTTTGCATTTTATGGTTTATGCACGCGACTAAATCCAACTGGCACACCAAACTGAAAAAAAAAAAAAAAATTACAGTGAAAAACGATGTTGTGTTACAACGTCGTAATTATAAAAACCAATGATTAAATTTATTTGTTTTTAAATTATTCTTGAAATTTTGACATTTCAATTTCAAATTTCAACAATTTTTTTAAATTCGAAAGTACTTTATGTTTTATTTTTATATAAGAGACCTTGTAGCCTACAACATCGTCATTCACTGTAAATATTTTTTTAGTTTGGTATGTCAGTTTTAGTGGCCTGCATAAAACCGTAAAATGCAAAGTATGAGATATAAAAAAATTCCATAAGAGCAACATTTAGTCACATTTTATGTCGAAAGTAAGAAAAAATATATACATGGTACAAATATAAATATAAGACGCGCTGACTAAGCACTACACTGTCTAAACCATACGTTCCATTTCGGAGGTAGTGTTGGGAAGTTTGCCTTACTTACTTTATTTTATAATAATTATCTTGACAACTACTCTCTAAGACACGCTTTGAAAAAGAAGAAAATTTTGTTTACAGAGTATGTAAAGACTCTAGTGATAGACACTCGATGATCGATTGAACTAAGCAAGTAGTAGACGTGTCTCACTACTGTTGCAGATAAGATCATGTGATGGCATAATTTAGAATGAACAATGTAATTAAGGTTTCCTAGTACGTTGAAACATTAAAATTTTTCGCAACAGGCGTTTGTTGAATTGAGGATTTGGCTCGAATAAGGGGTTTGGTAAGAAAATTACATTGTGTGAAAATGACATGCATTTTTGAGGTTTTATTTTATTTCAAGTGTTCCTCACATTAGTTTCTCTTAATACAAATAAGTAATATATACGTACATAACACGAATTAATAGTAGTTACTATTTACACAGTCAAAGATAAAACATAAATTATTATTAGCATAATCTGCCAGCACAGGTCAAGACAAACTTTCATACCTTGGAGAAGAAATAAGATATCAGCACATAAATTTCTGGGTGTTCTCTATGGACAAAATGGAACAAGATAAATGGTTTGATGGTAGAAAGACCTCAGCTTACTAAATCATTTATTCCAGTCAACGCCTCAAATATGGAAATGCCGCTTGCTTGCTACGTTCACTTTACCAATGAGATGAAAAGTTACAATGTACATTTCGGATAAGTTTTGCACGCTGTTACCCTGAAGACAAATTGTTACTTTTATTTAAACAATTGAAATTATAACTGTCTTTTAAACATTTACGAGGGTAGAGTAGGTCAGCCAAAATTTCAAGTTTAAAGTGTTCAAATTTAACCCGTTTGAAATTTACCCATGTTTGAAATTTCAAGTGATTGTCTCTCGATCAACTACTAAAACTAGTATCATATTTAAATATTAATAAAAGAACACGTAAGGAATAAATAGCGGACATAGTATTGATCAAAAGATGTATACTTTAGAAAAGAAAGTAGGTTTTTTTTTTGGATTCCCGCCATCTAAAACTTTTATTAGAAAACCTGGCGATCGTAAAATCCTGGTAATATACAAAACCTAGTCACGTGACTAAAGTAACCTACCCTACTCCAAGGAGTGACTTTTCATAAGCACTTCTAGTGTCTCCAGGATAATTGAAGGAACCTCTAGTCATTACCTGCAAAAATTAAACACATTTGTACTGACGAGTTTCCCTGGAAATGTGCCTTAATTTTTCGTGTTTCGCATAAAATACTGCTTAACAAACTGTCGCACGGAGCACTAATTTCTTAGACGTTTAATTTTTGTTTAACCCACCGTATTTTGAGAAGTTTTCGCGTTAATGGATTATGATTACACATAGATTAATATGTAAGTATGGGAAAATGAGCAGTGCGTGACTTATAAGAGGAGTTTTGCTACACTCAAGTTGTTTGGTCGATATATACGTGGGTTATTGTTCAAAGTAACTGTAAATAATAATGTACTGCAAGTAGATAAGTTGACCGAAATTAATAACTAGGCATGCGGCTATTAACATGACTAGGAACTTGCTTTCTTGTCTTTATAGCACATACGAGGTAATTATAACAGTGCATCAGACACGCTAATCTTCCTTCAGTTACATTTTAAGTAGATCACTAAATACATTATTATATTATATCCACGTTTGTAGTTGTACAATGCATCTTTAAGAACAATGTAAACGCATATTACACAAAACTGAGCAAATATGGTTTCGTGATGTCTACGTAAACCTTGTTAAAATAATAATTAATTTCTGAAAATCAAATTTACGCTATTTGCGTGTTTTTTCTTGAAAAATGTAGAGGAGATGAAGAAAGACTTGTGTCTTATTTTTGTGTAACTTCAATAAGACCACTTTGAAAGACATTTATGACTGTGCACTTTTAAACAAACCATACTATACAAATATGGCCTACAAAGCAACACGCAAGTACAAAGTACATATACGTGCTTATAAAACTGATTTTTTTCAGCAAAGTGTAACAAGCGTATAAGCTTCTACTGTATTAGAATAACACTATAAAACACGGTTTTTAGAGGGAAGATATAGCAAATATAGTACCACATTGATACTGTGGCTGATCTCACTGTTCACTAAAGCAACCATATGCACGTGAGAAAACGAAAAAAAAAAAAAAAAAACTTTATACAAATATAGTCAGCCAGATTTATTGCAGCACTTATAACAAAAATGTTAATCTTGCAAACATTTGTTCTGATATGCGGATAAAATTCCTCATTAATTAAAATATTGAGGTAACTTATATGGCATATGGCCTCTTATTCACTCTTTATTCAAATCATTTCGAGTTGTGGGTTCATATCTTGTTGGTGTGTAACTAAGTTTCATCCGTCGGGAAAACGTATTTTTTACGAAGTTTAAAGGCTTCAAATCGTCTTCAGTAAACAACCTGCCTTATCTTTGAACTTGTTCCTCATATTGTCGGGAGTTCGGGTACTTTTAACATTAAAACACTTTGCAAATAAACAGATAAGTTTCTTTCGAAACAGTTGATTTGCAGCTTGTTGTCTCAAGCATTCGTCAGGCAAACTATTGCGTTAAACACACGTTCGCTAAAAAATCGAGTAAACCTAACACGAAGATCAGCGAGGTAGCAAACACTGTTACTTTATAATACAGGTTGTTATGCTAAAAAATGTTCAGTTTCACTAGAAATAATTTATCTTTATTCTAGAAGTATAAGAACATTCATTTACTTAATAAGGGCAGTATGTTTTTTTTCTTAACAACAATTCAAAATTCAGGTTAAATACAGGAAAATCTAGGTTATGACTCCGAAATATCTTTACCTGAAAAAGGAATGCTACTCAATAGTAGATGCGTAAAATGTGCAGTGTCTTGACGTGCATGGCTGTTACTTGTTTGACTGTTCCGTGCATACTAGGTTGAGTGTGAAATGGGTACATTTTAGAACATACGTGTGAAGAAATTTGTATGGTTCAGTCTAATAGACGAATTGAGAAAAAAAAAAGAAACATCTCAATATAATTTTTATACATAAATATGCTTAAAACGATCGCTGGTACTAAAGAGATAGTTACATTTAAACTTTCACTTACTATACAACTTATGCATAAGTTTCTAACAATTTTTATAATTGCAAGTGAACAATTATAACAAGAAATATACTGTTAGTTTTGTTTTTAATCTCATGTCTAGAAAATATTTCTCATGATTATTGCTAATGTATTTAAATTTTTAAAATTTCAGTTCACGTGGTGTTCGTTTTTTGTAATATTAATTAAATATTTGAGTCAGTTTAGTATAATTTTGAGGTTCAGATTTAAATAATCTTTTCATCAAGTGTAAAAAATCATACGTCAACAATCAATAGTTGATATAACGTGTGTTCGAAAAATTTGGTTAATGTTTGACTTCCCTGTTCGCCAGTCACTATCAGAGTTTCAATACCATATGGCAGCAAAACTCAGTGTAAAATTTATCTAGCAGACACAAAGAAGGTACAGGAAGCTAGTAATCTAAGTGCAAAGTTATAAATTCTTAAGAGAAACGTTTCTGTATTAAAAACAGCAGAAAATGGGTACTTTTCTTTAAAATTCAGCAATTAAAAAATACAAAAAAACATTCAATGCTATACTATCGATATCTTGACGTAGCCCATGACATTTTTCTTCAGTATGCATTATTTTATTTCTCTAAGACAGTTTGTTTTCCTTTCTTGTATAAAACTATTGTGTGCAAATCTGGAAGTTGACATGCCATTGTACAGAAACTGTGAACGCAAAAAAGGTTCATGAATATATAGTAAAGAAACAATTTCTCACACAAATACAAAATGTATTAAAACAATAAAAATGATTTGTACTTTACCCAATTAATCTTAACTTTATAGCAATCAGCTGGCAAAAATGCCGTTCGTTACCTCTCAGTAACTCTGCTTATCACATGTCTGTATACAACTTTATTTCGCATTCTGGTCACAGTTTCTCGAGAAAATGCACTAATAAAACAGTGAGCAACGATATTTGGCAAATCTGATTATTTAAAACGTATTTGAAATTGAGTCTGTGCTATTATATTTGGCATCATTGAAGTTTCCAAAAAAATTAAAATTTTTATTTCATCTTAAAAACAAATGAGATCTGCAGTTATAATTTCTTCCATTATGAACTCGTTGCCATTTCACGACTACATTTGAGTGCTTGAGTATGATTTAAGAAGATTATACAATCACAGTATGGATGTTTTTCATTCAGTTGTCATTCCACAATTACATTAATTTTTTTCTAAATTCATGGTTATTGTTTTCTCAGAAAAAATATTATTTTTCTAATCTTAAGAATATTAATAATGATTTTGCTGTGATGTGAATTAATAGCAAAAATAAGACTGACCTCAACAGATAATTATTTTCAGTAAAAGATAAAAAGAAACAGTTTCAAATGTAAATAGTAATCTTAATTAGAGTTGAACTCAATAATCGAATGAAATAAATGTAATATCGTAATGACATGAAAACATTCCTTTTGAAATTAGCTATGTGGTTTGCATATATTTCAACAGTAATTTATTAAATAAAATTGTTTGTCAAATCAGCTAAGTATTAAATATTTGCCAGAGTTGAATTAAGGGTCAGAATCAAGGAATTATTGCTTCATAACAATGCAGAGACTTAAGGAAATACTGTTTGCAGTGAAATTAAAATTTGTGTTAAGATGATTTTAGAATTTCATCCTGAGAATTATTTTATTTTTAAACAAAATTAAATTTTATTTTACGCAGAATTAGGTATCTTTCTCGCGTCACATTACATGTCATGTCACGAAACCACAAGACGTCCTCAGAAACTTGAAAAAAATGTTGGCTCGTAAGATACTTAAATCCTCTTGTAAAGTTAACATGTCTACTTACCACAAGAGTGAATTGACCGCAACAAAGCTGGGTTTGTCAGTGTGACCCCGAAGTCTTACGTAGCTAACTCTTGCTTGTGTATCCAAACCATCAGCCAGCAGCCTGAGTGACACAATTAGTTTAAATAACAAAAAACAAGGAAATATAAAAGGATTACTTGAGTATTCAGCACTAAACAAGCTATAGCCTTATATTCTGATGTGCAACAAGGTTAGGACAAAACCATATATGTTACGGAATGCCACTCATAGACTACGTCTTTAGATTACAAACAGATATAAACACACTTATCGGAGTGTAGTAAAATTTGTAGGAATTTGAAACAGTTTAGAAAATAAAATTCTTTACGTCTGTAATGAGTGTATATATATATATATATATATATATATATATATATATATATATATATATATATATATATATATATATATATATATATATAGAGAGAGAGAGAGAGAGAGAGAGAGAGAGAGTAAGGTATCGTTTATTGGCATTAAAAAAGTGTAAAATATGCTTCCTAGAAACCAACGGTGGTTTTATCTTAATAACACTGACGATTTCTTAGTTTGGAGACGTACTTCCGAGTTATTAAATTATATAGTTTTTTTAATTGTTTTTACTATCCTTCGAAACTAAAAGTAAGAAGAGGGAAAATGTAACACTACAAAATACAAAAAAAAAAAAAAAACTTTGATATGGTAGATTACGTAAAAAAAGCAAACTTAATCAAAATAATAAAAATAAAATTTCATATTCTGACGATCATATATAAACCAAGAACTCCACGTGGAGCTTCTTGCAGACAGTTAAAACAAATCATAGATATTTGACATACTGATTTCACACGTTCAAGCACTTTACAGAAAAATTTCTTCGCTCACTCAGATTTCTTAACTAGACGGATTATTTGCGTGTGATAAGGAATTTTTATATTAAATTGTTTAAATAAACCTATTTTGCTAGAAATTTTTAACATATAAAAATATTTCTTTTAAACAATAGCTCACTAAAATATATGTCTAATATATTATCAATAGCAAAGAGTGAACGATATCACGATATCTAGGCAAACGATCTTTCATAAGCCTGATTGAGATACACCGTAAAAAAATCTAGGTGTTTTTAAAGACAAAATTGCCTTTACTTCCGCATTACCAGGCAGACACTCATTTCTCGGGTGTTATGCACACAGGCCCGACGCAAGTGCAAACTGCAAGTTGCAGGGTGACCTACTTTCGCAGAGATGATAAGATACGCTCTTATCACTGTATCATGCCGCGCGTGGCAAGGTCAAGTTTACTGTGTTCGTATATATATTCCTTTCTTTGTTCAACACTGTAACGACCTTAAACAGGAGGATACTTTGTAGAAGAATATGAGAACGTTCTGAACAGCTAATTTTAACCGCATATCACCAGACTTGGCGTGTAAATTATAATGCCCGTCTCGGTGATACGGTGGGTAGTTACGCCTCACAAAAGCAGGAGACATGTCCTAATTATAAACGTTTGAATTGAAGAGTATGGAATAGTCACTAGAATAACACTTTGTTTAGTTAGAATATTCTGTATTTATCATTATTTATAAGTCAAGTGTTGAAGTTAGTTAAATGCGATACCTGAGAGGAAAAATATAAACCTATATTATACTGATAGTTTGGCTTACATTATAACATTTTTAACATAAAACGATAGTTTTTTTAGGACAGAAATTTTTACGTTCTAGCAAACAAAACAGTTTTTAGCATATGACTTGTCCGCAATAAACTAATACTAACTTCCCCGTGAAGGTGGAAAATCATTTGGCACTCATGACATGAAGCTATGTAGGTATATTATCACAGTCCGTATTAATTCTGGGCAAAACATAGTATATCCCTCACAACATTTCTAGCTGCAGTTTGAAAATTAGATAAGTGTTAAAGTGTTGGGACGACATGTTGAAGAGATGGTAGAACAAACATATACACATACTTACTTACATACACACACACACATATATATATATATATATATATATATATATATATATATATATATATATATATATATATATATATATATATATATATATATATATATATATATATACATACACAATCATCGCTCCATAAATAGAAGGTCGTCAGAACAGGATATATGGTATTTTTCAGGATAGAGCTGTAAATATTTTCGTTACTTTCATTTTGAACATACCGGGCGCATCAGTCAGCGAATAGAAATATTTCTGCATGAAAAAAATTAAGTACATATTCTTTCTAAAAGCCACGAAGTGAATAATGTATAGTATCAAACAGGAAATATTTAGTATTGATAAATCCTTCAACACGGCCAATTGTGTCTATCTTCCACACAAAATAGCAGACATTTCCTTTTAGTGTGTCACAAAATGAATTATGAATTTTCCCCCGATGAAGTGAGTAACACATTTCCATTGTATTGTCAATGTGACAAGTTGTAATACAATATTCAAGATGTACTCGAGATGACGGAATGTAAATTTATTAAAAATACACGAAGTTCAATAGTTCACACATTGAAATTATGTAAAAGTAAGAAAATTAAGCCTTGTAAACAAAAATAGAAATAGAAACCAACTACAACAAAGCGTAAACACTGTTGCAAAAAAATTAAATTAGAAAGAAATTACAGACACAAAAACTATTATAGACGCACAAAGAATTCTATATAATCACAGCATGCGATTTTGATTTTACTACGACAAAAGTTCAAATGGTACGTTCTTACACTAACACTCGCGCGCAAGCTACCGTACACCATTCGTCACAAATAGCAACTGATGGTCTTCCATAACAACCTGGACTGGTATCAGTAACGACAGAAGGACGCATCTGCCCTCTTGTGGCTAGTTTTTAAAACTAAATTTATGTCGATATTTTATTTGAAATATTATCGTTTTAAGTAATTTTTTCATGTTACTAACTCAAAATCGGTATTATTTGGAATGTGACGTTATTATATTAATGGAGCGATATATAATATATAATATCTTGGTAACTAGTTGCTATAAAGAAATAAGTAAATACTAATTTTAAATATACCTCATATGTTCTGTCGATGAAATATGATTATTTTTTACCGGTGAAGTGTGTAGTGTAACTTTTATTACTGTGAGTGAGGAAAGGCCACATGATCATATCGAAAAATTCCCAGATAGCAATTAGTAGGTAAGGTGAATTTCCAAAGCATTCAATGTTTACACATGCTTTAATAAATTGCTGTCGGTGGTTAAAATGTGACTATTCCATGGGCTAGCTAATACTCTAACGAATTTTTTCTTTAAGGACATTGTTCATGTTATCTAATTAATTTCCTATATTTTCTGTATGTTTTCTTCTTTATATGACACAGAATACTTGTCTGTTAAATGTATAATAAAATATAATATAATGTAAGTTTTTTTCAGTATGTTTTCTTCTTTGTATGGCATTGAATACTTGTCTCTCGTAAGTGTATAATAAAATATAAGGTATTAACTTTGACTGAAGTATTAGAGATATTATTCGAATTTAACTTTTTTTCGTACAATTTTATGAGTGTGTATATTATATACATTATATGTGTTTGTATATAATAATGGTTTGAAATATGTTTTGAACCATATTTTATATCATAATAAAAATTAAAAATTTCTTTAAAAATTTGCTGATCGCAGTCGATCCAGTTACATTGCAGTTATAAATTTATCACTAGTTTTAAGATAACACAGTAAGGGTTCGTACTTAAATAAATTTTAAGAAATATTATTCAACAAAATACATTTTAAATGACGTGATAGTCAAGTAAAAGAAGGGTTTGAAGTTAATCTTCAGCTCATTCGATACAGTCATTCAGTTGCCGTTGATAATTCTACAAATGCATAAAATATTTTCAGAAATAAAAGAAGAAAACAATTTTGTCCCGTAATCAGCTTTACGCAGCGTTTAGAATTTAGTTACTACGTTAATATTAACAAAAGGCGAAATATAAATATCGGCTAAGAGAAAAAATACCTAGGACTTTAAAAGTACTCACTTTGTTATGAACAGACAATAACATCTTATGCAAGTATACCAACCACTTCCTCAAAACTTAGTGAAACACTAAAACATTTTTAAAGTTCTTTGCAAACATGAATTTTTACCAACAAATGGTTCAGCGTACGGTGCTATACTCTTACTCTAGTTATATAGTTTTTGTTTTTTACATGAGTAACCCTTGCCAATAATTCGGTTTGTTTAGGAACAGCAATAAACTTTTCTCAAATGTGTTTTAAGTTAATATATTTAGTTTCCAACATAAAAGTGAAACAAAAAATAGAATTGGTTTTGTTGGCAGATATGAAGTAATGTTTTTAATTTACAAAACACATTCTTTCGAAAGTTGTTTATTGATACCGGTACAATAAGTAAATTCCAAAAATTGGAAGTTTTGAGTATGACGAGAAGTGTCATCATTAATGTAACTGAATGATAATATACTCGAATTGAATAATATGGATTGACAGTAGAGCAACAATTTAACTTTTATTTAAAAGGCAATAGAATTAAACTATCTGACGAAAGACACAATACTCAATAAAAAATTTAAAGATTTTATGGAATCACGCAAGCAGGGTAAGCCTTCTAATTTACAAATTTATTTTTACAAAAAAAATGTGTAGAATTTTACATACAGCAAACCAAATTTTGAATTGAGTGTATGAAGTAATACAAATAGCGAATGTCAAGAATAGCACCAGACAATGAAAATTACAAGAAACACGAATGTAGGTGCTAAAACAAGGAATATTTACAGTAAAAATAATGACAGGTTCTCAAAAGCAATGTAGGATAAACATCACATATTACATTTAACGATCCATTATATACTTATAATTTTAACAGTATTTAATAATAAACTCTTTCGAAATGAGTGTAACAACTTCTTGTAAAGTTTACATTTAATTTTGTTGAATTTATGTGTCGTGTGAATTTTAATAAAACAAACTACTTCTTTTTCATGTATCTCTCAGTTGGTTTACAATATGAAGTTAATTTTAATGTCGTTCTTACAATTGTGGTTTATCTCTTTTTTTAACTTTTACGGCAGTTGTTTCAGGTTGTTTACTTTAATTCGTTTAAAAAATTTATTGGTTTTATTTTCCAATTGTTTAACATTTTATCAGCAAGTATAACATTTAGTTTATGCCAGTTGTCTCAATATTGTGACTTAATGGTGCTTTATAGGTTTATCTAATATGATTAAATTTTTTTTAAATCGCAAATTTAATATAAATTAACATAAATTATAAGTTGTCAGTGTCTTGTCGTTCCGAAGCAATACATTTTTTGATTTTTTTAGGAAAAAAATTTTGATGAGCGCCATTTTCTTATGTGAGTATTAAACGTCTAAGGAAGACTGCAATAAATAATTAACAGAAAAATTGCATTTAAATTATTTTGTATTATCAATTTACTTATGAATAAATTTATGGGAACGAAGCTAATATTTCTGTGTATGTGTGTGCGCACGCGCCTAGGTAATAGTGTGAACTACACTTAATGAAAATACGGGGAAAATATACAGAATTTAATAGTTTGTGAAATATGTCATCGTGCGTGTAGTAAATGGTTGTTAATTAAATACAAATTTACTTCTCGTTGTCAAGTGTATGTTCAAAATGTAGGCTAAAATTAATGTTAGTAAAAATATGTTGTATACACGTCCTTTCTTGGTACACCGGTAGTGAAAGATGGAGAAATTAGACCAGCTCCGACTACTTCATGTAAACTACAATATAAATTTAGTCGTGTTTTGAGGTCAGCTTGGTTGATTGTGGGTTTCCGTCTTCGTCACCACTTCCAGGAAACAGATCCTTGTGAGTGATACTTTCACCACCGTTTAACGGAAATTATAATACTTGTGAATTTACTCTTTGTTACTTGCTTAAAGATATTTTATTTCTTGAAGCACCTTATAGATTTCAGTTTTAAATCTCTCTTTTAATACACAGCTATCGACATATTATAGTAGGCCTACACTTTGTGGTAACAAAGAGTAGAAATACACTCAAGCAAAAGACTAGTTCGAGTGTAGTAAGAAGTTGTAAGCCGGAATACTAAAGTTTAGTTAGAAACCGAGAGATATTTATTACGACTTTATAAAGTACTGGTCATACCAGGGTTAACTTGATTTTCTGTAATATTTAACGTATGTAGTAAATGAAGTATTCAGCAAATACACTGCTAAACCACCGTAAACAAACTATCGAATTGTTGAACAGCAATATATCTGGCTAAGCAATGTTTGTAGCTAGGCTATGAATTACCTGTTCATATTTTGTGAAAAATATCAGGTATTTTTTTAAACTGGCTGAGGTTTGTATCGGTGGATAGGCCTATTTGTTATTGCAGTCATTAATTCGAATCCCTAATTATGGTTTTTTGTTTTAGTTGGCGTAGTTACCGCCGGATCACTAATATTAGCAACGACAATAAATTATAAGGGTTTTCAATTAAACGCATTATTGAAAAATATTAAATTGTTATTTACTGGTTTTCTCCTAAATGTAGGCCTAACGTTTGCTTTTATATGTGAAAATGATATTAATTTTACCAACTTAAAAATAAATTGTTAAACGGTTTGTTAATTTCTGTCCAAGGAAACTGCAAAGATGTTCATCGACGCATACTAAATACACACTGGAAAAGAGTATTTAATGTACACAAAAATGGCTGTAAGTAATATTTTACAGTTAATTATACTATTTATCTCTTATTTATAAACACTTCTAATTGGTTTGTTAAATATTTAAAATCATATTTTTGTTTGTCAGAATGTAAGCAACATCACATAACGAACCACTTGTTCCAATACACAGTAAAAACCAATCTAAAAGATTGGGAACTTACAAGGCGAGCTTGAAGTTTTTCAACTAGCAACAAACACTCACATTATACATGAAATACATGCAGAACGTAGCCTACTTACATATGCTTACGTACGTACTATACGCGCCGTACGGCAAGATCAACATTTTAGAAACACAACTGTTGCAAAAATGACACTGAGAATATTATGTTAAGCACTGTACAAGTTTTTTAAATAAAACAAGAAAGGTACTCTATTTATTTTAAATTACTGCAAGGTAGGAATGTGTAATTTTCTGTGCCGTTTGTCAAACTGTACGTGTGTGTAAGATTGAAATTTACCATGCCGCAGCTATACATACACACACATATATAATCGCAAGATTATGCTTGATTTTGAAATCCGCTCTCTTGTATGACTTTTAATGTACTAAATCATACCAAAATGTAGTAAACCATTATTAAACACCAGCTAAAACTAATGAAGAAAAGTTACTAGTGAGTTATGTCTTCATTACAAAAATTAGTTGCCTCCATTACTAAATGTTTTAACTGCCAATAACATTGATCTTCTTCATCTAAATTTTTACCATATATAAAACATTTTGCGGATCTTAAAAGAGTTTCGTAAGTTAGGTTACGTGACGTAATTTATTTACAACTATTTCATTTAAACATACCAAATTAAGCAAAAAATACCAGTATAGTATTACATTTTCCGAATTTTGAGTTTGTATGTATATTGTAGACATTATTGGTTCCAAACAACGTGTATCAAACGCCAAAAAGTGTACTTAGTTTACACGCCTACATTTGCGCTGTGACAGAAATTGGGGTACCTATAAATTTTATGAGGCTATCATACAAAAAGTAACATTATTATAGAAATTCCGCTAATAAAGTATTTGCTGTTATGTAATAATAACAAATAATTATCTACTCTGTATCAAAAAACTACAATAGCATCCTTCAAAATGTTACATATTAATGGTTTATTGTGTTGATGCTGAACAGGCAAATAAACTATTTGAACCATTACGTGCATATAGTTTTCAGACGACGTATGCAAATTCCTGAAACTATAAGGAAAAAGTGCAATATCTGCGTTAAAATTATTTTAGATTAGTTACCGTATTCATATATGAAACATTGAATTTTCCCCTATTTACAAGCACGGTTCGAAAGTTTCCTAACCCACGTTATCCACGACTGCAGATTTAAAGTAATTCGTGCCGTTGTATAATATAAATGTATAAACCACACGAATTAGGATGCTAGTTCATTCTAAACTTTCTAAAGTCTTCCAAATCAGACATACACATATTTAATGTTGTACAGTTCAGGGCAGAAACAAGTACAATCGTTAACGAACGTTCCATTTATTAGATCCATAACCGTCAATTCGGCACGTTAAGTTACCCAGACACGTAGGTATATCACAGTACGCACAAGTGCATTGTTAATTAGCCGGCACCATAAACAATAACTTTATTTTGGCGGAGCCGAAGATAAGAAAGTAATTAAGAACAGTTTGAAACATGCTTCAAAGTCATTTTTAAATATCCTAAAATCCGTATTAAATTGAATAGCTTGCTATAAGTTATAACTAAAGACTATTTTGTTCTCTCAGATTCACATTAGTTTCTACAGAGTTATTTCTTTAATTTCAAACGAACTATCTTTGCGGACGTTAAACGTTGTTAAACGGCGGAATTTTCAGCAGAAATTTATTTTAAATATTTTATCTTATATAATCCCTGCTGTTGGAAAATATTTATTTCATTTAAAATATGATTGACAGACATGTTTTACGACAAACATTTTTCCATAACAAGTAATGTCATATATTACATTGTTCTTCATTTAATTAAATATTGCAACAAATGGGCATAACGAGGAAACTAACTAAACAGAACTGAATCAGCAATGAACGTTGTGGCCTGTACTGTATTCGAACGTACAATTGTATTCTAAACAATTGGAACCTAGTCATTTATATTCAACGTATAGTTAAGATATTTCTGTACCTATAACTGAAATTTCGGGTTAAATTATCTGTAATCTCAGTACTACAATAATATGGAGACATAGGCATAAATTGTTACTAAAGAAAACATAATTTGAAACTTTCAGATTGAATTAAATTTTTAGAACTAGATTCAGTGCTGATAAATTTGAATGAAAACGTGTGAAAATATCTTTGCTGGAGTCCTAGAGACTGTCAGGCACAAAAATTTCTATCATTTTCCTTACTTTCTAACAATTCACTCTAAAACACACACCCCTAGAATGAACGTGTTCTCGGATAATTTTCGGTAAGAACAATATTTTTGCTTCTTATGTGAAACGTTAAAAAACAAATAAATCACCTTAAAATTTTTGAAAAGGCACGTAATGCTTAAAATTTTTATAGCAATTAAAAATATTTGTATGGTGAGAAATAGACAAATAGAAATCAAGTTTAAATAAACATGTAAATTTGTCAAAACATTGTGAAATTGTTTAGTTATGTTTGATGATTTACCAAAGCGCTAAAAACAGATATTAAATGTAACTGAAATGTATTGTTTTTGTGGGAAAGCGAAATTTTCAAATTTAGTTACGAAATCAACAAAATTCTGAACATTAAAGTACCAGAAAATCTGTCGGCCACATCGCAAATAATTCCTTTAGTTATTATCAGCTTTGAATCAAATTTTTAAAATTTTTTGTGACTTAAAAGTAACGACGAGGAATAAAAACTCCCCAAGCGTAAAAATAATCAGAACTATTGTGTTTCCGTAGGCTTCTTGCTCGCTCATGGTTTGTTAATGTGTAGATAAACTTTTTGTATATAACTATCCGTATCACTTACAAGGTATTTCTTCAATTCAAACTGACACGCGTGTAAGAAAGCGAATATTCAGATGTATAGTTTTTGCCATCCAATAACGCGTATTTTCAAATCAAATATTTTTCGTACCTTATATCAAATTAAACATGGATTATCTATTTTTGTTTACCATACTATCATTAAGGAAACTGGATTATGTTGCGGGTATATTTATGACATATGTTTGGAAGTTAAACAAAGTCCTGCAAAATGATTTCGTCAAAAACTACATTTTAGGAATTAATAATCAGTACAGTGTAACATAAATTTAATTACTATTAGTAAAAATATAAGTTAATAGGCCACAAAAATTGCTTCAGTATTTTATCCTTAAATACAAAAAGCGCAGTAAAAAATTGACCTTAAAAATTTTAGAGTAAACCAATGAAAGAATTAACTTCATTGTATAAAATAATAATTTTTCCTTTTTTAAACGTCGCAGGTAACATTACGGATTTAGTTCGCATTTAATTAAACCATTGAATTCATAAATACTATCTCGTTAGCAAATGCAATAGTAAACATTTATGTATCCGTTGTTAAGGGATACATTTACGCACAATAAAAGCAAATTATTTTGTTAAACTTGACACAGATTTTTTAAAAATATATTTAGAACGGTAAAAAAACAATATATTAATTTTGCGGATACAATTATTATTAAAATATCGCATACCTAAAAGACTTATTATTTTTTATTTTCACTGGTTAGTATTATTTACAGCAGGCTTAAGAAGTATTTTATTATTAGTGTTTATTATTTTTGTTACTTTTCGAAGTGTTTATTACAAGCAAAGAGAAATATTTATACAGAGAATAAGAGACGAAAGAGGAAGTGTCTAACAGAGGAGGCAGAAATATACTTAGAAAGTAGACTGGTGCATTTAATGCTGAGAGAACAGGACTAATAACGCTAATAATTAATTAATTTTTGATTTGGCAAATTTCTTTAATTGCCTTTAAAAGAAAAATATGTGTATCAAAGAAACAAAAACTTAAATCTATTTATTTGTAACATATCGCGCTGTCTGTTGTTAATTAATATTAAATAACGAACATAAAATGTTTGCAAAGTTCTGATCAATTATCAACGCACGCACATTCATTTGCAAGAGTAGTATATTTTAATTTCATTAATATTTATGTGGACGATTCAAAATAAGGATATTTAGCGGTATTTTTTTTTACTTCCTTGGAGGTAGAAAACTGAGTGATCAAGTCTGTGAGTAGTGAGAACTATAAATAAACTTTGTTTCAATATATTGGCTACTGTAAAGAAACTGCTGCTATTATTGCGCGGGTTTAGTTTGGTTAGTGCTAATTATGTGGTATTGAAGGAGATCTGTATTCTTACTTGTACAGCCGATGTCTCAGTTACAGGCACTTTTTCATCTGCGGAAGACAGACAAATTGAACACCAGCTTGAACTTGTATGCAAATAACTGCCACTGGATTAAAAAAAAAAATGCGTGTTTCCTTGAATCTGCTGCCATCGCACACTTGACACATCACAACCACAATTCGAGTTTAAACGCGAGACATTTCAAGCGGTGCCCGAGCTATTCATTTGCACGTCTGCCACACTCTCGACCAGATTTCGCCGCGCGGCCTAGGGGAGATAGTTTTGCCAACATTGCGACAGAAAGAAGACAAGAAAGAAACAAAAAACGAGTGTGTAGAATGTATGCGGGGAGCGGACTGATTGCAGCGACTCCCGCGGTGGACAGTTGAAACACGCGAGCAGTTTATTTCCGATCGCGGTGAATGTAAGAAGTTAAACTGGCGGCGTTGTCTCAGGTACGCGCGTCATAGACGCTCTATGATTGGCCGGAATCGTTTCGCGGTACTCTCGCCTGCACGTAAGTGGCGCCGCACGCGCCTTTCCCCACCCTCGACTATGCAAAACTATCCTAGACTATCCTTAGGTATGCGGCTGCTACAAGTGAGCGATACCATGGCCGGATGCACAACGGTCGCGAGAGGGGGGAATACATTTCGAGTGGGAGGGAAAAAAATGCACTTTCAAGATGGCTGCCAGTCAACAGGAGTGAGCGAGAGAGAAAGAGAGAGGGATAGGAAGGCGAAGAAAGCGAAAACGCCTAGTCGTTCCACATGCACAACTTCTGCATTCTAGTGCCGCGGTGTAAGAACTGCATATATCCCGTTTCT
This sequence comes from Medauroidea extradentata, assembly GCA_003012365.1. Classification (NCBI taxonomy): domain Eukaryota; kingdom Metazoa; phylum Arthropoda; class Insecta; order Phasmatodea; family Phasmatidae; genus Medauroidea; species Medauroidea extradentata. Next base: position 34,259 of record PNEQ01028402.1, read on the forward strand.
ACGTCACTTTCATGGCAATGCAGTGTTTATTATTTATTTTAAAACCACCACTCTAGAAATTTTTTTTAGGTTTTTTACTTCGTAGACTCATAAATGTGCTAATTTACAAATTAAAATAGTTTAAAAATAGGAGATTGTTTTAAAGTGTTACGATAAAAAAAACAGCCAGAGAAGACTGGGAATATTGCCTATATGTGCTAATCAGGGTTTCATACATGTTAACGCGGATGCTTTACAATTTATGCAAAAAGGGAAACCAATTATTCTGCAAAATTTTTCACTAAAATAAAAGTTTTCCGCGAGATATGCCCTGCCAAATTATTTTGTAGTAAACACAAAATAATTTTTTGGTGTCTTGAGCACATAAAATATTTGGCAGGGTGAATACCAACAAAATATTTTGTAACAGCTACAACGTTTTTTTTTTCAGTGCACGTAGTTAAATAGCATTATTTCTCAATTGTAGTAGTGAAAGACAAATTACTTCGCGCACCGACGACCTTCTTGAGCCCGAGAAGTTTCATACAAAGGTCCAAATAGTCATAGTTCTTCACCACTAGCTCGTGGGTAGCATTGGAGCGGGCCTAGTTTACCCGCGCTGCAGCCCTGAGTGACGTCGGCGGCCGGGTTCGAGTCCCTGTCAGCGCACGACTGTGTCCGCACTTCACGCCGCGACGCCATGGCTCGGGGCCGTCAGGAACCAGGGCGTCGAGTGCACGTTGCAACTGCACAGCTGTTGGCGACGAGCCTCCGAGTAAACAAGGGGGAGGTAAATATAGAGGAGAAGAGAAGAAGGGGAGATCTGGAAAAAAAACGTGAAGAGAAGAGGTGGTGGAGGGGGAGGATGTGTGGTCGCAGGGAGGGAGGGGGAACTCCTGTCCCGGGAGGGAGGGGAAGAGGAACACCCCGGCGTCGACACGCTACGTGCACTGCGGGTTGCGGGCTCACGCTGTGTAGGCGCAGGCGACGTAACCGGCGCGGGCGGGTGCCGAACTTCTGATGAGCGAGGTATGGGTTCGTACCTCGTTAGTCGCAAGTCTTGTAAGGTGACTCGACGGCGGACCACGCTAACTGATATCACACTTATGCGTACTTTCTTTCTAGTAAATAAAAAAAATAAATATTTCCTTTTGGAAGATGCTGTATGGCTAGCTGTATTTTTGGTGCGATCTTGGCGTACCCGTCGAATAGGCTACATCAAAATCTCTAAGTGCAAATTACTGAAATTGCGTGGTGTCTTTCGCTTCTGAAAGACTTGCAGCGGTAACTTTATCATTTAAAACGTAATAATAAAAGTAAATAATTCTGTGTGGCCTTCTGATACTTTGTCCTTTGAATAAATTTTCCATCTTAAAAATAACAGCGAAAATTAACGTTAACGGGGTTTTCACCATCAATACATGTACATTAGATTATCAGCTGGCAAACGTAAACTACAATATTCCAGATAGAAAACATTCTCAAAACCTATTCATACGAACACGAATTTTAAAAGTGTTGCACAATTTTTGAATTGTAGGTGTACAAAGCTTTTTGTAGCCGGGGCAGACGGAGTATTTAAAGTCCTTTGGTGATGCATTTTTACCTACTGGAGGCAGAAAAAGAGACACAATATGGGCGACACTGGTACGGACGGATGACTAAATGTTTTTAGCAGTCTTTATTCTTTGGAATATTAAGCGGCGGAGCTATAATTTATGGGTGTAAAGTACAATGTCAAGTGAAGTGAATGCTTCTATGTTACTGTTTTACGAATTAGGTTGATAATTTTTTCAGATAGAGCTGTCTGGATAAGCCATTTTACATCATCTAAGGGGCCGAAAAATTATTATAATACGCGTGTCCCGTATTTTTAAAAACGTAAATGTAAACTTTTAAGCGTGTTATAACTAAGGCCCGGTAGTTTTCGCGAAAATGTTTTTGCTCCACTTTGTTTCAGTGCCTTACGTGCACACCTGCAGCTCAACTTCATGGTTATTGGCAGAGTGTTTTTGTGCGGAGTTATTACTCATTTGACTGTGCCAATCAGTACACGGATAACTGTGACACATCACGTCTGTGATTTGCGGGTTTAGTTTCAAGACGCTGGGTGTTACGGCATCCAATCACTGACCACAAAGCTGAGGTACAGGTGCGCACGTAAGACACTGAAACAAAGTACTGCAAAAATCTTTTCGCGAAAACTACCAGGCCCTAGTTATAACGTTTTAGACAAATACAGGATGTTACAAATCTATATGTCAACATATAGGAGGAACATTCCTCACATATGAGGCGCTTACGGAAACTTACTAGGTATAATCCTGCTGGGTAGCATTGGTCAAGTGACTGGATCTACCCAGTCGTTGGATGCTTAACGAGTGGTCGCAAATCTAGAGAGTAGTACCAGGCGGTATTTTTAAAAATAATATGGCCAAATCTGCATAAGAGGTAATTTGAGTCACCGATCTGGCAGACCTATGCTATTAGACCAGGTTATAACAGCGCAGAATGTCCTTTTCTGTTGGTATAATATGCATTAACTGTAAAATTTTTTTTGTACTTTTACAAATAAAATCCTTGGTAACCCAGTTGCCAAAGAAATTCCTTGTAAAACTACAATGGTTGTCGTTGTAATAAAGTACAAAGTATATGTTGGTAAAATTACATTACTAGCCTTGTAGCTGTACTTTCAATACGGAAAAAATAAATACATTTAAATGTTTATTGAACTTCATAAATAACACTGAACTTATTTATCAAATAACTTTTGAATAAAGGATTTATATGTGAAATTATTTTGAAACAAAAAAAAAACCCTGGAGGTGTTAAGTTTCGAACCACAATCCCCAAGCTCAAAACCTGCGCATTATATCACTTGTTTTCTTTTTTAAAAATGTTTGGTGCAGTGGCGAGTCAATTTTTTGAGACAAATTGAACAATCACAAATTTTACACCCAGCCAGACCTGGGAATCGAACCCAGAACCCCTCGTATCGAAGTCGGTCGCTCAACCAACGAACCTACGGGGGGTCGGCACTACACCATTGTGACTTCTGTAGCACTTCGTACTTATTTATTTGTATACATTCAAAGTACAGTTCAGTTATAATTATTTCTTTTAAAGCACACAATTAATATAAACATTCACTTTATTCTACAAAAAATAAAATAATTTCGTATTTTATAAAAAATGTTGAATTTTTAAATAAAAATTTTAAACTTTCAACAATTTTTTAAAACACAAAAATATATATTTTGTTTTTGTATATGTCAAATCACTTCATACAACATTGTTATACACTGTGATTTTTTTTTCGGTTTGGTGTGTCAGTTGGTTTTAGTAGCGAACATAAAAGCGTAAAGTGGAAATTTTGACATTTATGACTCATTACGCCAAAATTATGAGAGATACAAAAATGTCCTAAGAGGAAGGTTTAAACACACTCAATGTCTATAAGAAGAAAAAAGTATCTGGTACAAATATAAAAATAAGAAAGGTGTTGAAAAGTGTGGCGAACCGCGCCCTTAAGAGGGCGTGGCACCTGAGACGTACTGTAGCATGGTATGGAAAGTATTTTTTTCTTACGTAACTATTTAAATTGTTCCCAGTGTGCTTATCTGCGGAAATGACTCACTTCAGACTGTGTCCCTATGATTTAAAAAATGCCGTTCAGTAACTAAAAACATGATTTACAAGCTCATCAAAAGTGCTAAAAATGACTTCACATTGCTGTATCTGAGAAAATATTAACCGTAACTGAAAAAAATTATATAAACCTGGGCCCTGTTTCATAAAACACTTATAATACAGGGCCTGTATTACAGGGATTGTAAAATAAAAATTAGAACCCTATAAAATTCTGTTTCATAAAGATTATTTTACACTTCTAAAACTACCTGTAAAATAGCACCTGTATTACAGGGAAATGTGTTTTGATAGTCCAATCATGCAACTAGTGACAAGTACGTTTTCGAGGTTATGTGTGCTTATTTGTTTATTTGTGTAGTTTTGCTCTGAAAACAAAACAATTATGTAAATTACTAAAAGAGGCGGGAATTCATGACAAGTGTGTGAATGCTCATTTCTTTATTGGATTCGCCTGGTAGTTTGTTTCTTCCGAATCTTACAGCAATGTCTAAAAGGGAAGAAAATAATTTAAAAAACATTAACTTGTTACGATTGATTTTGGAGAAGAAATCTAGTTCGTTTGACCAATTTGGTCCAAACATAACTAAAGTGACACGAAAAACAGCCTGGAGCGAGGAACGCGATTATGCAGTATGAATTGGTTTGATCACAGGCAATAGAGATACAGGTTACGTCCGAGATACAACATGGCAGAATCTGAGGGGAAGAACCATGGTATGTTGAAAAGAAATAAGTTAGAAATAAAACTGTTAATATATTGGCATATGTTTAACCTAACATTTTAAGGTTATTGTTCCGACCAACAATGCTTTAACCTTAATAATGGTTCGGTTTGTAAGATAATTAATATAAATAGTATCACATGCTTTATGATTGCTTGGTTAACATATATTTATAATACAATAAAAACCATTACTGCACATATTTGTTTTAATATAAGCTTTGGAATGTTTAATGCTCAACATAAACATTTGCTTTGTCTGAACTACTACTACTAAATAAAACAGTTGGTATTCCTGTTAGGCCTATCAATTACTGTTGGATTTAACCTTATTGGCGGAAAATTTAGAATATAATTTAGTACGTAAAAAGTTGTTTCCTTGCCGTTGACTACATCTTTTTATTTTTATAACTTACAGGCAAAGCTTGATAAGCAAACGGGAGAATCTGGGGGACCACACAAAAGACTGGATGAAATTGACCAGCTTGTCATAGAAATTATTGGCAAAGAATCTCCCATCATTAAAGGTTTTGGCGTGCCAGATTCCATGGGGCAAACTCGACATGAAGACAGTGCGGAAGTAATTGTACGTGAGGCCACAATTACAGAAAACCCATTAAATAAGGTGGGAGTAGATCATGTGCAATATGAAGCTGAGATTCCGTATTTGTCTACATCGAGTTACTCAACGAAATCTGGAAAAGGTAGATTACCTGTGAAACTTACAGTGGACAAGTTTTGTCAGTTGTTAGCCTTATGTAAGTTAAAACAGTATGTATTGTCTAAACAATCACAATCAATTAGGTAAAAATTATTGGGCTCTTAGTTTGTTGTACTTTGGACAATTGAAAAAAAATAACAATATTATTCTTCCCAGTAAATTATTTACTTTTATTCTTAAGAAACTATTTCAAAAACCATTTTTCTTTAACAACCATAGTAAAACATCTCTTTCCTTGTTTCATGTTCAATACACAGATTACACATGACAAATTTAATACTTACATTGTTCATTTTTTACAGAAACAAAAAAACGTGTAGTAGTCCAGACATCGAATATTACAAAACAGCAAGAGCTTCTAAAAAAAAAAAAAACACTTGAACTGGAAGTTCGAAGACTCGAAATTGAAGTTTGGGACAGAGAGAATGCTCTTGGGATCAGACATTCACATTTAACAAATCATATTGAATGCACAGCTGAACCAACAACTTCTACCAACCATAATATTCAACAAGTTGTTTATGTGCAGGAAGGCTTCACTGTTGACGACAATAGGCAAATTGTTGTAAATAGCAATACAGAGGAGAGTGTACAAAGGAAAACTAGTGATATGAATTTGTCTGTTTAACCTTTTTGCTAAGTTTTTCAGTTCACCAAATCCTATTAATAATAGTGAGTTATATAGTCATTTGTTGTAATTACAATCGTATTAAGTCAAACAGAGATAGCTAAGGTGTAAAAATATTTTCTCCACAAAATGTACAAAAAAGATATTTGTTAGTATTAAAATATTGTATTAAAATTTGTTTTTAATTTTCAGAGTGTCTGTAAAATTAGTTCAATTTTTCTTGTCCTGGCTCATCAATACCATCATCAACTACATCATTTGGCTGCCCTTCAGCACCTTCTACCACGTCATTTACATTCAGCACTTCATTTTCCACTTCCATGTCTTCAATTCCTAACTTTGATAGGTTGCAAAGTGCAACACAGCATTTCACAACTTTGCAGACAAAAATAGGCTGGAGTCTAAGGTAATTGAGGCAAGGGAATTTTTTTTTCAGAATGCCTATTGCGCATTCTATCACACGGCGTGTTTTCTTGTGCGCTCTCGCAAATCTGCGCTGTTCTGGTCTATCATCATTTTGCACAATTGGTGGAATTTACCATGATTTTAAGGGGTATATCGAGTCTCCCAAAATTACGCTTCCAGGAAAAGGCCTCCATCCTACTTCCAATCTACGAAATAAGCCACTATTACGCAACACCCGTGCATCACTAGCACTTCCTGGCCAGTCAGTATACACATAAAAAAAATTGTAAGTTTGCACCACTGACAAGCATGACACTGATGGAATGATTTCCATGACGGTCTACAAATGCTGGTTCAAAGTTATGTGGAGCATCTATTTTAATTAGGGTACCATCAACTGCTCCATAGACAAGTGGCATACCTGCAAGAATGCTGAAGTCATTAACTATAGCTCCTACATCATTTGGCCAACAGACCAGCTCTTCTATCAATGTTGCTTCCACAGCATTCACAACTCTGTGAACTACTCTACTGACAGTAGCATTTGAAACCCCATGCATGTCACTTATACTGTGATATTGTGCCCCAGTTCCTAACCAATGCAGTGCTATTTGTAACTGTTGATTGGGCAACAGTGCTTGGTTTCTTTGTGTTGGCTGTTCCAGGTGAGGAAGAATTCGTTCCAGAATGTAAGAAAATTGTTGGAAATTTAGCCTGAAACGTTCATTAAATTCATAGCTTTCTTGAATAACATTGTAAGCAATTCTATTTTTGAAATACCTAGGTCTCCTTATAATCATTACTTCTTCATCACTAATTTCTTCATCCATTTTGTCCACATAAAACGTATCTACAATCTTTTAATTGCCTTCTTTACAGTTCAGCTAACACTTGTAATAATTTTAGGGTGGGCTCAACACTTATACAATCTTAACTAATATATTTGTCTTGTAATACATGCTTCTCCTCTTTATGAAACAGTTAAGTGAAAAATCCCTGTATTATATACCAGTAATACAAGTAAAATGCCTGTAAATTATATTATGCTTATATTTTTTATGAAACAAAATCCTTGTAAAATTCTCCCTGTATTACAGGTAAAATGCCTGTAAATTATTTTATACTTATATTTTTTATGAAACAACTTCCTATAGTATTTACCTGTATTACAAGTTATTTACTTGTAATACAGGACTTATAAGTTTTATGAAACAGGGCCCTGTATTGGACTTCACCACATACTTTCCATAAATAAAATATCAGGGTCATCACTTGAAGTCTCATTGAAAAACTGTCTCTACGAAAATACATGCACACTAGTTTTGTCCTTCGCGTCTAAAGGCGATGAGGTGTTTGAAGGGATGTGTTATATTCGACTTATCGCCTTCCCCGTTTCCGTGCCTCAAACGTAACAAAAAGCTAACGTCCACTAACTCATAAATATTGACACAATTTTGCAACAGCATGTATAGTAGGAACATGTAAAGTTGTTTTTGGGTAAATATGAATACGAGTTTCTCAATAAAACTTTTATTATTAGCAGCACGAGGACTTATTTTCACTGTATCTTTATGTCACATTTTTGCAGCAAAATTTGTTTACGGCTTTCTTGACTCAGGGTTGGGACCTTCTGTGCAACCATTCTAGAACATAGAGGATTCGTATTACATACCTTATATAGTCATGAAGTACCTACTAAAAGTGTATCGTACGTTTTAGAAGCCATAACAGTGTTCGAAACCACTCTGTCGATTTTGATTTTACACATCAAGATTTCTGGGGCGACAGCAGTCATGTGCTTGTTCTACCTATATGACGAATTTTTAATGATAAAGTTGTATTGCATGCACCTATATATTTTGAACTATTCAGTGTCACGATTTTCGTACCTAATAAGGACCACAAATACGAATTTTTTCACTATTTCCGTAGCTTTGGAGATCTCAGAGGACCTGATACAAGTATACACGTTGCCACGTTATTTATATGTTATCCCTGGGCAGTTTTTGAATAATCTTGTGGCGGACGAAACACTGCTCACCACTCGACGGCCAGGGGTGGCTATCAAACGCCCGGAATTTTGTCAATGACTTAAAAATATTTTTCATAACAGCATAACTGTCATATCAAATGATCCCTGCATTATTTCGTCACAAATGTAGCATAATATGTACATAATTTTTTGTTGGCAATCAACCTAATAGTTTTTCTGATTTTTGCACCTAATTTATCACCAATTTTGTTATGAACGTAAGCCAAATCCAAGGGATATAACTTTTTTGCGAACGGACAGTACATTTTTTTGCAAAAAACCTACGCAAGACCTACATGTATCGCATGACTGATCTTAACTTCAATTTTTCCAAATAATTCCATTTAGAATGTGCACAATGTAAAAAATAACAACTATCATGATGTCGTCAAGAGTTACGTTGATTCGGTGACTGTGATTTCACTTCTACTCTAAAAACTACCTATAAATATTGATAATTTATTTACGCTTTCAATTCGAGGCAGTAAATAAAAATTGCTAATATTTGTGTATATATGTACATGAGCGGGAGAGTTGGAGCAGTGGTTTATACTTTATTCGCATCCGGAAAGACACAGACGTGATTATCCGTCCGACATACTGATTTCGAGTTTCTAGAGTTTTCGAAAATCACTCCAGGTGAATGCTGGTACGGTATCTTAGCACAAGCCTGGCTGACTTCGCTCCCCTTTCCCTTTCGTATCTTCGTCTAGCTTTGAATTTTTTAAAGGAACACTTATGCTGAGGTTTTACCTCACGTGTTAAGTTCATAAAATCATAATACTTTCATTGAAATTAGAAAAATAATGTGTTATAGCACTCTAACACTATACAAATGACTTTGATAAAAGTTGCCAATTTTTACATACACATCACCTGATGACCCTGAAAAGGCGAGAATATATTGATAATTTAATACAATATATAACTAATAGTGTCATCAATATTGGTCATACATTATTGCTTTCGAGTTGATACCTAGGTAATGTGTGTAACTTGAACACGAAATGATACATTTTTAATGCGTGTTTCTAAGCAACATAACAACAGGATCAATTTAATATACACACGTTCATGCCATTTAATGACAAGTTGCGGATGCCAATGAGTTGGAAATATAAACTGTAATGGTTTAATTTACGTTTTACACTAAATTAAAAAAATGTAATGTTATTATAACTTGTGTTTTTCTTATGGCTTGATTTATTGAATAGGAAATTTTAAGAGTTTTTCAAATAAGAGAAAATTTCTTCCGTGGCTTTATTTTCGTATGTTTATGTCATAGGTGAGTGAATTTGTGCGTGGAAGTGAAAACAAAATTACGAACGGAAGACACTGACAAGCATGTACCAACATAGCTTCGGTTATCCTAATTTATTTCGTACTGAAATAATTCGGTAATTCCTGCGAGTACAGCATTTTGTCCAATCCTATTGTTAAAAAAAGCCACTAAGTGAAAATAAATAAACGAAATTATATATGAGCGCATACACAATACATCAACTGTTTTAGAATTGAGAATATATTTATAAACAGTGATACAAAATGCATTACTGGAGTAATAACATCTGTTTTTATTTAAATGCTATATTTTTACAAAGTTACTGTATTGAAAATTCTCTCATTTACCTTCGCATCTAAATTAAAAATTTTGAAATATTTATTTTATAATTATTCTTTACATACGTCGCGTTAGAAAATTTTAATCTATCATGTTCAACATTTGGTATTTGTCAATAAAAACTTTCACACATCCACATGCTTTTTCAGTATTTGTAAAATTCCCATTAACGACACAGACAAACATCACAACTCAGCATAACTAATCAACCAACAATACCAACATTTCTTAAGTTGATAATTTTGCTTTCGATTAGGTATTTTTTTATTGATTTTGGTTGGCTGGGTTTGCTTTTATTTCTCTTACACTCAATCGAACTAATGGAATCGATAAGCTGTTGGCATAACTGAAAGCATTATTAAGTTGTCCTTGTGACAGGCATTGAACGTATGACTTTCCACATAGCATTGGTTATCCATCTCGATAATGAAACAGCGTTTAGCCGAAAGCTCGGACAGTTAACTAAGACGGACATATATTTTATTTGTGCTGTCTCCCTGTAGTAATTTAACGGTAAAAATGTTAAACGACATCATACACTTCCATTTTAACTAATTATCTCGATCTCACAGCACGTTAAAGAAAAAAGAGCCAAACTTAATCGCATAACGAAAATACATGTACACATTTTTTGTAGACTGAAAAAAATACATGTGTTTACTTAAGTAACTAGCAGATGGCACCACTTAGCACAACGGAATCGAATACTGATTAGAAAGGGGTAAACTTAAATATAGTTTGCATTAAAACCTTAAAATATTTGAAACTGAAAGTACAGTTAATAGCCCTATACAGGCTACTTCATGGTAAGTCAAACTATAACTTAATTTACACATAAAGTATTAACACATTATTTTCAATTTTGTAATACAAAAGTAAAAAAAAACAGTTAACCCTGTAGTTATGCCTTCTGCAGTGTATTACTACTTTACGAAATACTAATCTTCAACGTGCTTGCAAAAACTAATAGTGAGAAACGATTTTGGTCAGCGTTTAATGTGTAGGTCTTCATTGCTGTTGAGATGCGACATGCGATGAGCCGACATCGTCCAGCACGATTCCCCTTGGGAAAAACCGGGTCACACCCTACCGGGATTCTGATACGTATCGCTTTCGTGTGCAAAATCAATAAAGAGTAGGATAAATTGTGTAAGAATATATATATATATATACACACACGATATAATGTAATCAGCGAAATTTTTATTATTGTACAAACGAAACAATTTAATTCTGATTTTGTACGACGTTGAGCGTAGAGTATGAATAATTTATTAATTTCAGTTTATAGAAAATTTGTAATTTGATATTTTACGATTACTAAAATTTAAAACGAGCAACAACTAAACCGTAATTGTCCCTCATTTATAAAAAAAATGGTCTGCAGCATTGAAAAAAATCATATTTATTCTGTAGTAATCAGTAACTTATGGCTCTAAAACATCATAATATTTTATAAACTCAAAACTACTTATAAGGTGAGATGTCTTGGAAAGGTATCGTTAATTGTTATATGGTTTAATCTTTGAGTGCTGTAGTATTTCCATAAAACTAGAATCAGTATAACATACAAGTTTTCTAGAAGTTTATAAATAACCCCCCCGCCCTAAATTTCTGTTTTCAATCAGCTTACAATACCAATAGTTATTTCTATAAGGAATATTATATTATGAATTAATTATAAGCTGCTTACAATCGTACAGTAAATAGTACAATGAAATACTTAATAAAAATATTTCTCGTGTATATTTTTGTGCTTAGTGTTTAAATGTACCTGTATTTTCCTTGCACTTAATTGATGTGGCCTGCTAATATAACAGCAGTGCTACGAGACAGCGCCTGGGCCACACACACGAGGCCTCCACCCGGGCTAGGCGAGTCGAGTTAAGAGTGATCACGTGGCAAAAATGCGTAACTTTATATTTGCACGACACAGTGTTCGTTTTATTGACGTTACTTGTGATTACATTTCCACTGGTAAACATTTTTAACTCTCGAAGTTTTCTCATAGCGGCATTTGCAAGGGTTTTCTTAATGCCATGCTCCCACAACTGGCGAATTTTGACTTTGTCATGTCACTATGAGAGTTGAACAATTGTTAAAAGTCGACATTACAGTCACAAGTAACGTCTATAAAGCGATCACTCTGATGTACAAGTATTAAATTATGAATTTTATTCACGTGAACGCTCTTAATGTCAACCAGTACCTTCGAGACCCCTTGTCAGGGGCGTATCGAGATGCACGACTAAATTATTCCTGATACCTGGAACCTTAGGATGCGCCTCAATTTATCGCGTTATCTAGGATAGCGAAGAACATTCTGACTAGGGTCGGTCGGAGCTATACGTGAGGCATCCGGCGGCCGAGTGGACAATGATTACTGTGTGTTAAGACGCCCGCTTACTTACTGCCCGTGTGCTTGTGTGATTGAGGCACGGCACCAATGGCGATGTTGAGCGGCTCATCTGGTGTGCAATCGCCTATGCCGCAAGACACTGAAACATCGCAGAACATAATATGACGGCATGTGAATAGTCCGCTACATTTACAAAGTTTCAAAAGTTTTTTTTTTGAGAAAACTGAAATTGTTAGGTTGATGTCATGTCAAAGTTGTCAGAAACGTAAAAAAAGGTTATAAGTTGCTTGAAGCTATCGAAATTTAAAATAAACATACAAGTACTTATAAAGTTACATGCACGCTGTCATTCAAACAAAAAAAATCATAAAAAGTTGTCAACATTAAGCTCCCTACCCAGTCTGGAAGGCTCGTTTTGCGTCACGGTTGCTAACACGAACAGTCGCTGTTAATCATTGTTATTAAATAAATAGTTGTAATTTGTATTCGTGGTCGTTATTTAGATGAAGTATTTGAATATCTCGCTGAAATACAAAAATTTACGATCAGCTTCCAGAACTGATTTTAACAAAATAATTACTGCTTTCATAATCTGGACAGTGTCTGAAAAAGTATAAAACGTTGTGAGCTTTATATACTTTCGTCGCAAATAAATTTCCTTCAAGATGATTGTTTTTTTTTTTTTTGAAACAACAATTTTGCAACAAGTCGTTATTAAATATTGCAACTAGAAAAACATATATTTAAGAATCGTAATAATATTTACAAATATAGATTATTTGACTTTAGTTACAGTGTCTAGATATTGATTATCAAATATTTATTTACGCGTACTTATTTTACCTATATGAGAATAATGTTATCCAATTAAAACATATGTCTTAATTTTGATTCACCTATAATTCTTTTCCAGCAAATATATTCAGAGTAATATCTGATACACATAATATAATTCTAGACTAGACATAACATATGCATTTTTAATATAATTTACCATAATATCACCTTTATAAAATCATGAAAATTTAAACGTCTTATATATATATATATATATATATATATATATATATATATATATGTGTGTGTGTGTGTGTGTGTGTGTGTGTGTGTGTCTTTTATTACATAAAACGAACGAAATTTTATTGAAATAGTAATCAACTGTGATATAATTATTATAAATATATATTTTTTTGTTATTTGAAATAATTGTCTTTTAATGTTTACATATATTTTCAACTGTTTAAAGAAAATAGTGATTTATAGGGATCTAACAAAACAAAAAAACAAGGTAACAATGAACTGTTTAAAAACAATAAATTAAATGTGACAGTGTTTAAATAACTGAACTCAGAAAACGAGACGTTGACAAGATAACGAAAAAAAATGGAATTTATAACTAAAACGTAACGTTTTTCGTTGATTGTGGTTAGTTGTAATTTAAAATCTTAAATACAAATTTTAATTGCTTTACAAGGTGCGTCAGGTATATAATCAGGGGTTGTAGGTTTTATACATCAGTCAGTTAAACAAATTAAAAAAACGTTTTTTAAGAAAATGTAATGTGGCGAAGGGTTGGAAAGCGAGATGGATACGCTATTAATTCAAATGTCAAATACCAAAAATATAGTTATTGAATGGTTGTTTTAAATGAAAATATTTTTTTTGTAACCTCAACTCATTTTGATAGTCCGTGAAAACATTGTTACATACAATTAATATTGCTTTACTTGGTGGAACAATACCTATCATTCTTCAATAATTTAGACCAGTATTACCAAACGTGCATGCCGATATTCTACGTAGAAAATTCTGTCTGTTTTACGTGATTTGAACAGCAGTAACATTGGTTGTATTATTTATAGCAATACACAAGTTTTTTAAAATTTGTAGAAACAGGATTCCATGTAAACAAACACGTGGCATAAGGTACATTGAGCACGTCCGACAACTTCAAATGACCTTATGTATGAAGTCGATTTAACTTATTATTTTAAAAAACAACGTAGCGGTCGTAACTAAACGAAAAGAGGCAAGAAATTCTCTTTTCGACGAAGTGAAACATGGATACGTGAGAAACCATATGAAACAATGGAAACTATATTATTGTATTACAAAAGTATGAACGATTCTTGATTATTCAGAGTTAAGGCATTTTAACTGTAAAACTCAAGCCGCAGTTTGTTCCCATGACAGTCGCCATTGTTCCAAAACAGTAATTTTAGAATCATAACATGTCGCCTGGATGTGTTAAACAAATATCATTTGACCAAAGTAAAGGACTAAGTAAATAATGTTCCCGTTAAGGTGTCAAATATAAAAGAAAATATTTTGTTATAGATGGTAATTTATATTTAAGTTCGAAAACATACCCACAATTTGTTTGGTTCGTATTGATAATTTTACTCAATATAATATGTTCGTCGAACCGTTGGTTGGCATGGCGCGCACAAAAGTTTAATTGTTCGTGTAGAAACGTATGTACTCTAAGAGCGTGTGTACAGAACAAAAAGTAACATAGACTATTTTGTAAATGTGGGTTTCAAGTTATGATACGCAAAGAATCACTACAGCTGAAGGGAACTACGTATTATACTGATACGGTGCTCAGGAGAACGCGGCAAAATTAGTTCTCTAATTGTACAGAAGCGACATTCCAACCTTACGGAATTTCTGTGCTGTAAATTAACTAAGAAAAATTAGTATGTCGTCAAAACTTTTGATAACCATATAATTTACTAATAAAGTAATCAAACACCTTTTCAAAGTGGAATTTCACATTGACACGCCCTTTTATGTATGTTAATTAAAATGTTATTTTATAATATTACCTATTTACTACGTACGTCTATAAAATTCTGCAATCTGAACTCAAGCACAGAGCAGTTGTAAAACAATTGAATCGCATTCGGGAGGACCCGGGTTCGATACCAGATTCCGACTAATCTGATGTCGGTTTGCCAAGGATTTCCGGAATCACTCTAGGCGAAATCTGGGATGGTTTCTTACACAGAACCTGGCTGACTCTTTCCCTCTTTTCCCGTGCACCTTTACCCAGGCTTTGTGCTTTTCTAAGGCATATAAAACACCAAGTAAATGAATAAAACTAGTTGGATACACGAAGAAAAAATAATCTTTAGAATAATATTATAAAAGCTGTAGAAACAACTGAATGTGAAATGTGTAAGGGAAATGTATAAAATATGGAAGGCTTTCAAGAAATGAGAATAAAAAAATTGGTACAAAGTGGTCACAAGACATGAAGAAGAAACATAGTTAACTAATGAAAGAGTACTGGAAGAAAATAAAGTGACAAAGAATAAAGAGTTAAAATTGGCTCGTGATTCTTAGATGGCCTATTCGCGAGAGGAAAAAAAGCAAACATGAACCGAACCTGTCTCCAGCAGTCTGCACTGGTGATTAGAACCGTCAGGCAGCTTTAGTCGAAAGGCAGATAGGTTTTCTCGCTGGGCCGAAGAATTACTGACGCCAAGTGGATTAAGTTCGAGGCAGTAGCATGACGACGACAGGATTTAAAAAACTGGTATACCCCGAGATAATTGTCCAAAAATTTTCCACCCCCCGTGACCTGAATTCGAACTGGTGAACTCGAAAGCGAGAGTGTCTTCACTACCAGAGTAACACAGTACAATTTTTTCCTGTCCTGTTTTATTGGTGTAACATACACTGCCGTAAATACACGGGATCAGTCAAGACTGGATTCTGTTAATTTTTCTTATGGAAAAGTAAGGCGAAAATGTCTTTTCAATTTTTCTAATAGTGAATTACAGTGCAAGTGATACTACCCTTAAAATCAACAGTAAAATATCATTTATTTACGTATAAAATAAAAACATACCATATGATTTTAAGGACACACCCGATAGTTTTAAAGCGATTCCGAAAATACCATTCTTAAACAACATAATTTTAAAATCGAAGCTTCCTTAGATTGTTTTGTCTCAAATATATCATAATTTGTACCTAATAGTTCTTTGAAAGCAGTAAACCTTATAGTTTTCCATATTTTGGTACCTAAAGTACCACCAATTTTGTTACGAAAAATTAGCCAGAATGAAACAAAATAATATTACGCAAACGAACGGTACATTATTTTGCAAATCGCCTAAATTGAATTATGCATCGTTTGATTGCTCTTAGTCTCGCATTTTTGTTAAAGCATTCCCTTAAAAATAGTTTGAGTTTGTTTGTCCAATGAAAAAGAGAACTACGGAAATACACTCAGAATAACGCCAAAACAATAAAATATCATTAATGTTTTTATGTTAATTTAAAAAAAATTCTCAAAGACGACTTGCAGGGTCGCGTTACTCCTGTCATAGTCACATTACTGGCTAACTAAGAACACATTTTCTATTTATTTTTCCATACGTAAATAAGAAATTCTGTCCTGACTCTTTATGTATAGAACGACTGTGTCAACCTTAGATGAAACGTTTTGTTTAAATAAGATATTTTAGCTGTTCAAGGAGCCTGAGGTTATTGAGAGGGGAACATTCGCCACTGGGTTTATACGATGGCGACTTATCACTGGAGAGCAAACAAATGCCATGACGCAAGTGGGTTCTTTCCTCTCTCACAAGACAGACGCACCACACTCGATCCGAGCATCTCATAGTTATCTCTCTCGGGTGCAAAAGTCACTGGCTCTTCTTCCGGTTGATAAGAAAGCAAGAAGAAAATTATGTGGACTGCCTAGGGTGTTGCTGCCTTGTAATTTTCACAGCCTCTGATATTTGGTGAAAAAAAAAAATTTTGCCCAACTTGTTCTGCTTCATCATTATTGGTAGTGCATCTTTGTGTAGAGGCGTTATTCATTTCACTGTGCCAATCAGAATAAGGTTACTGCGACGCAACACGTTGTGACTTGTGTCTAGAACTTCCAAGACGCTGAGAGTTTAAACATTCAATCTCTAACCATGAAGCAGAACTAGAGATTCTCACATAATGCATTGATACAAGTTACAGCAAAATTACTTTCACCAAAAGCATTGGCTCAAATAACTTTAAATGATATCCTTCTAGTACGAAAAGCGTTTTCTGCTTTCAGAAGTGTAGAATATTGCTATAGCAATAGAGGTAACGTAACTTTTCGTCTTGTCGAACGAAAGGTCATTACAGATAGTGATACGCTACTTGACACAAATGACGTAAACATGTAGAGTATTCGGCCATGGCCTTTGTTAAGGAACTATCCCAGCATTCGCCTGGAGCGATTTCGGGAAACCATGGAAAACCGAAATCAGGATGGTCGGAGCTGGGGATCGAACCTTGACCCTTCCGAAAGCGAGTTCAACGTGTTACCGCTGCACCACCTCGCTCGATAGCAATATAAATGTAGGGAAAATATTACCAGAAGATGTTTTACAGTGTTTTTTGACAGTGAAAATAACTATTTGTACATAGTTTTCGGGGAATTTAAAAAAAGGCTTGCGGGAGACTGTGCACGGCCATGTTTAATGTGCAGTATTTTTCCCGCTACAAACATTCATGAAGTTGTATCGACGTGTTTGACGTTTTATGCTGTAAATATTACCCCTTGTCGAATTATTATATATAAATTACTTTCATATTACATTACATCTACTGAAAGCTATGAAAAATTGGGCTCTTTCTAACATTTCAACAAATGTCAGATAAATTGGAAGTGAAGTAGACTAACATGTAGAGTATGGCACGTCAAACATTGTTCACGCCTTCAGGAATGCTTGTAGCAGGGAAATACTGCAAATTTAAGATGGTCGTACACCATCCACCTTAAAAGATCTCGAAGCATTATGGTCCTCGACGTGATGAACAGGAAAGTCAGTTGTGGCATATATGAAGTCCCGACATGTGCTGAGCTACTACGAATATAATTTAATAAGTGTATCTACATCCTTACTTGCGCCAGGACTCCGACGTAGGCAGCACCCTTAATTACACGGCTTGCTGAACATGTAATGTGAACTTGTTCGGGCAAGCGTATTTGAGCATGATCAGTTGATCAGGTTCAGAGATAAACGTGTATTTGCACAGTTACACGATAAAGTACTTCTTTTATTCATTGTGTTGTTTACAGTTAGCGCAATTATTTGAATTTTTAAGAGATAATGATCACAATTAAATGTGTTTATTCGAGTCATCTTAAAATGACTTTTATGTTCAAATTAGTCATTCTTTTGCGAAATTCCCCGCTTCCGCTATGTTATTACAATGGTATGTTGACGTAACAAGACAGTAAAATAAAAGTGTAGAAGCATGTTCTGAAGAAACAGCGCCATGCTATGAAAAAGGTTTTGTTAAATTGAACAGCATTTTTTTGCCGAAATAACATATACTATCGCTGAAATAAAATTGTTTCGTTTGGTTTAATTTTTCCCCAGTGAGAAAGAGTTGGTTTAATCATCAAAATAAATTTTGTTGTTCTTCGCATTTTGATTAGTAGACCAAATATTTTATTTTAACTTTATATTTGTTTGTTGCTCTACAAACAAATATTTAGTTTTATCTTATTTCACTCAATTTCGTTTAAAAATTAGGGCGTAATGGTTTTAAGAATTTCAGTTCCCGTGTAAGCATTTACGACCCTTGAGGTGTATTAAGTGCACTAGTTCAAAGTACTTTATTGTCATAATATTTAAGACATGACTCGGGTTCGAATTACTTCTGCGGGTATCTTGACTTAAATTTTTAGTGATTTCCTGAAACTACTTCAAATGAATGGTTCCTTAACATAGAACACGGCATTTTCCTTCTCTTCCTGTACCTGCCTGTACGTAAATTTATGTTCAATTATGAGAAAGTCAACTGCATTACATAAAATTATTACTAAAGCTGCAAAAATAAATCCGAATTAACAACATAATAATTAAATATTAGCTAAAATTTAATATATTTTAGAAGAAGCATACGCTGCCAAAATATTATTTTATCGTCACGTTATTAAAATATTACACAATATTGCAAACTTCTCTCCTTAGGGATTTGTTTCGAAATATGTTACAGAAATAAGTCTTCACCTCAACTTAAACATGTGTTTAATGATAATGCAGGTAATTCAAAGGATATTACAAAAGTTGATAAACATTCTGTGCTAAAATTTCGTTTAAAAATGCCTTACCATATATTAGTATTATCTATTTTAATACAAATTGAAAACTCTTTTGGTAGAATTTAAATTTACAAGTTTACTGTCACACAATAGCTACATTTTTGTCTAAAATTAAATCTAGGCTTAATTCCATGAATAAATGTTATTTGTAACTGGGGTTGTTACACTCCAATTAATGGACAGGAAAACTTTAACTACATTTTAAGCTTCAGTAGTTTCCTTTAAAATAAACATATTACACTCTTAACGTAAAAAATTCTAAATCCAAAGAGCATATTAACCTACCGTTCGCTACAAATGCGTTGTAATATGCATAAAAAAATATTTTCTAAAACAAAACTTTTCCATACATTACCATTGCGTGTCAATGTAATAAAATAAACATATTGTAGTTTGGACCAGTAGGGAATGTCATTTTTACACCACGATCATTACAATGACTGTTTCGCATACGTTTTTTATAATAAACTAAAAAGAGAGTACAATGGTGTGGAAATTTATATATATATATATATATATATATATATATATATATATATATATATATATGTATGTATGTATATGAGCGCTTGTTTATTAGTTTATCAATATTTTAATTTTTATTTAACTCTTCAATGGTGGAGAAGTTTGTTTGAAGATTTACAATATTTTTATGAGCGTATGAGAAAGATACTCCGGTACCCTGCATGTTAAGTTGAGAGAAAATTTAAAGGTACAATAGTTAACAAAACAACAGCGAAGGTAATTACATTTTGGATGTTTTGACCCAGGCATTCCGAGCTAAACAGATTATAGAATCTTGAAAATGACCAAAATAGCTATTTTTAATTCCAAGCACGTCAGCAAGATGTCGTTTAGTTGAGTGTTGCAATGTGTGTTTGGCCATTGAGTATACTCAATGGTTTGGACTAATTGCTGGACTTAAGATCCAGAAAGGATCATAAACGTTATAAAACTAACAGAGAAGGAAAACAGCAGATGTAGCACATACGTACACGGGCACTCTTACCTTACTCTTACCGCACAGTATTTTAAGAGCGTTCAAGAGGAGAGAGAAATCGTATTTTTATATTTGTATAAAATAATAATAGTGTTGCAGACGTAAATTGAGAGTACAATTTCCTCTTACAATAATAAGAAACTCAGCCAGTTTTCTCATAATGGCATATCGAAGCTAACATTTGCATGTTCTTCGTTCTTATTCACTGCAAAAACCAATATTCAAACTATATGTACCATTACAAAATCTTAATGAATTTAAAAAAAAGTGATATTTTGAGTTTTTTGCTACTTGCAGGAATTTTATTTAATACAACAATTTTTTAACGGATTTCAGGCAGTAGCTCATTACATGTACGTAGTTCCAATGTGAATTATTTCATTTCAGTACAGTGATTAGTTTTCGCAGTGGATAAGAACGAAATGCATGCAAATTTTTATTTTGATATACCATAATAGGAAAATTGGTTGAGCTATTTTTTTGTAACAAGCAAGTATACTCCCAAGTATTGTCTACAAAACTAGAACTATTACATACAAATATATAAGTGCAATTTTGTTTATTTATATATCTTAAATGCCGGCATTTTTGTTACGTTGTGCCCAAACACACGCCGCATTGACAGCTTGAATCGAGGTTGGCTTGTTTACTCAAGAGGTGGGTGGGAGGATGTCCTGAAACGGAACAACCGGCGTTGGGACCGATTAAAAAGACGAAAATAATTATGTGGCTAGAAATAGTTCACTGCGTGGAGGGTCGACCACTTTGGTTGGAGGAAGAAGAGTGCAGGTCCTACCACAACTGAAGGCAAGTTGAGGCGAAGATTTACAGCGTCTTCTCTCTCTCTCTCTCTCTCTGCTTCGGCAATATACGTCACGTGACGTTTTAGAACCGTCCGCCGACAAGATGCCAGGTCGTTGCCCTCTCTACGGGCGGCCGTTCGCTCGCAGTCAACAAGGGCGGAGGCAGACTCCTTCGCATGCGATACGAAACAAAACAAAAACACTCCGACCGAACGAAGGCCGTGTGCGAAACTTGCCTCTTCCAGCCTCCACATCGCCGCGTTCGAGGTCAGGCGATTATACATAACTAGAGACAATGGGAAATCGCTGAAATATTTAAAGGCAACCTAGTTCCCAAAGTAACCTTGGTATATTTATCGTGCTATTGTTTGATGACAAAATTTGCGAGATGTGTGAACAGTTTTGGGTAAAATCATACATGTTCTGTACACTTCTAACTGGTCCTGTTGTAGGGAGAAACAGAGTTTTAAATTAAAGAAAAGCAATATCGACACACAACCTTCGGTGGAGCCTTGCAAACTTTAAACTATTCCCGCGATTTTCCATTGTCTCTGCACATAATGTCTACGCGTATAAGATGCGACAAGTTGGTGAAAAGAGGTTCAAATGTGTCGTAGCTTTAAGAAGAGTCACTTCTCTCTAAAACAGGCGCGCTCTTTAATATAATAATAATCTAATTTAGTCAAGTACACCTTACAATAACTTCATGTTTCTAAGATGTTGTGTATAAATAGAGGCACGAGTATTTTGCGTATTCATCTGGCAACAGCCTAGACTTCTCAGACCTATACACAAACTGAGAAAAGTCAAATATCCATTGGCTTCTAACCGTAACACGTGTTACCATCACGACTTGTTTCCTTATTTATCACTGGCTTGCAGTCGTCAAATATGTGTTAAAACAGGCGTCGTCTAATCACAGAAGGAGTAACGAAATATACAATATTGGCATTCAACCTGACCTAGAATCGATACGCGAAATAATCGTGCCCCTATGTATAAGAAAATACATCTGATTACCACAGGACGTTGGCTGAAAGAAATAAAAGAATTGTAAATTTTCCTCAGTTAACATCTTTAAGAAAAATCTTCTGTTTATATTATAAACAGCGTGTTATATTGTACTTCGCAAAACCCGTCACAAAAGTAGTACCTTGTAGCGAAATGTCACGTGATGTGTACAAAACTGTTGCTAATATCCGTCTATCAAATACTTTGGTACAAGTACGCAGCTAAAAAACGTTGTGGGTCTATTCAGTTCGATCTGTGACTATAGACGCAAGTGAAGACCCGTTTATTTGCTGTGCACATGTGCTGCTCTGCGTCGGTGCAAATAGCAAGCAGTGATATTTAATCGGCGCGCAATATACAGGCTGCTACAAAATTCCGTGTCAATATTCCAGGGAAACAATCCTCACGTGTAGAGGAACAAATAGTGTTATATGAACGTAGGTCCAAAAACGCACCGTTTCTGCGCTACAGTTGGCATACATGACGTATGGCTGATAGCGCGGGTAGGATCATGTTGCTGTGTCACAGTTGTTCCTATTGTCTGTGTGTTAGTGGCGTAGTGTGTGGCATAGTAACATGTTATGTACTGCTGTAATGATGCCCCACAGCAACATGATCCTACCCGCGCTATCAGCCATACGTCATGTATGCCAACTGTAGCGCAGAAACGGTGCGTTTTTGGACCTACGTTCATATAACACTATTTGTTCCTCTACACGTGAGGATTGTTTCCCTAGAATATTGACATGGAATTTTGCAACGTTCTGTATAGAGACCTGAAATGTTCGTGTTTTCTTTTGGGTACAAGATATAATTCAAACAAATGAAAGTTCGTTCCACTTTCGCAATTTGACCTTGACCTATTCGTCACCTCATGGAAGGCGCTGAACTAATAATAAAACAGCAACATAAATGCTGGTCCAGTCATGTTGGTATCACTGTGCCAGTGAGCAGCCAGTGAACATCTTGAATACACAGACATTCTTGGAGGCTAACCTACAGGTCAGGAACGTTTTCGGTCTCTAACAATATATGGACACTAAAGCTACTGACAGCAATAAATGCAAATAACTATTCACGTGTACAAGAAAGCAGCACATTTGCACTCAAGATTTTTACTTTCGGCAGCAAAACGTTAGTTAAATTGAGGGAAACAATTTTAAAACAACTGTCGAAAGGAAAACCATAATATTAGGAAAATAATTATAAATTATTCATTATATTACACAATGTGAAAAACAGCCCGACTTCAGACAAACTGCTTTCGGCCAGAGACAAAGGAAAATCACTTTGATACTATACGAGTTTCCGCATATCGTATGTGTTTATTTTTAGCGGCATAGTTTGCTGGCCACGCCCAAGTTCGAGAGGTCGGACAAGGTCATGTTACTGGACTGGTCGTACGCTGCTTGTGGTTGTTTTTCACGGGTCGATTTATTCTGTGTGTTGCAACTACATAAACTTCGTACAAACACTGAGCAATAATTTGTGACTATATTACAAGTTTAGAGACATATTTGGCAACATTTTATAAGTTTTATTATTGCAACTAGAGGCAAAAAAAAAACATGAACACCATACACGTTGTTTCTATATCGTTTAATTTGAGACAGGAAAAATTCGCAGGTTTGCTAACCTGTGCACACTAGCCTCCTGTATACTCCAGTAGACAGCATATGCTCCAGTGGCGTATCGTGGTCGTGTTCCAAGACATGCGGTGTTAAGCAGTGACCTTACTCAACAGTGAGTTGCCCGTGGGACATAAGCAGGGCCCGGTAGTTTTCGCGAAAAGATTTTTGCCCCACTTTGTTTCAGTGACTCACGTGCACATCGGCAGTTCTGTTTCAAGGTTATTGGCAGCGTGTCTTTGTTCAGACACGTTTCTCATTTGACTGCACCAATCAGAATAAGATTATTGTGAGTCTGTACGTCTATAATTTGCCAAGGCCAGTGAAAGTGAAATCATCCAACCACAGACGATGTAGCAGAGCTGCAGGCGTGCACATGACGCATCGAAACCAAATGTTGCAAAAATCTTTTCGCCATAAAATCGTGGCTCTATTTATTGGACATGACAGGTAGGCACACTGGGTCCAAGTGCTCATAGCGTATATTCGGATCTTATATTTCATACCTTGGAACAGGACCACGATACGCCACAGAGATGCTCACTGGCTATTTATAGACACAGTAACTTCTACATGACAGAGCTTGCTTTATCATTGGTCTAGTGACCTCCGGGAGTCAAGGACCGATTGCGAAAGTGACACGAACTCGCAGCTGTTTGAATTAGAATACTAGTTTGTGCACAAAAATAAACGCAAATACTTCTGGTCCTTGCCATAGCCATCTTTAGTAGAAGGCTGCAGCCTTAGTTAGACCTGGCAACTCTGCCAGGAAGGGTTATTTTAACACTTATTTAGCTCTCCGAAGGCAATGGCTGTATATGATTCGTTATTATGTCCTACACACCGGCGAATCAGGGGAAGTCCTGCCTTTGGCGAGACAAAAGAAGTGTTAAAATTACCCTTACTGGCAGTGTTGTCAGATCTAAGGCCACGACCTTGAGTTAAAGATGGCTATTTCCCTGCCCAATAATTTAGCATTTAGGGGGATTGATCCCTGTCAGATCTGTTTTACGGTTTTTCTTATAAATCAGGGAACAGACACATTGTTTTGCTTTTTTCACTCTGACAAGGCATAGTTTATTGTTTCATTCACTTTTTGGAATCCACAAGGCATTGTTTCTGTTAATTTTGTGGCCTCTGTAGTCGCTCCCGTAAATAAAGCAATTTTTCCTTTTCAGCTGTTTCCCGTTGCAAAATAATGTATATATTATGGTTCCAGCAATTACAGAAAAACGATTAAGTTTTTATATATGTCCTGTCGTGACAAAACATTTTCATACATTGACTGGAATAGAAGTTATCGAGAAAAAAACAGATAAATCCAAGGTGGTAGGGATCAATACCCCTTAATGAGTGTGTTGTCATTAATGAAATTTATATGCATATGCGAACTAGTTGTTGGTAACTATTTCAGCATCAAACTTTCTATATAGGAAATTGTTTATACTAATTTTATGTTTAACAAAATGAAAAACAGTATATGCTAACAACTTTATATAAACTAAACACTACGTCGTGAGATTTTGATAATAATTGCAATAAATCGCATAACATTGAAGCTGGAAATTGTTTCAGATTTAGTTGTCTTTTCAAGCTTTTTTCGAGAAGAAAAAATTTAAATCTAATTTCAAAGTAAATACAGGACCAATTTGCAAGATAAAAGTATAGTAAAAACGGCGTGTAAAGAGCCAAGTTCACTGGCTTCTTTAAATACAGACTTGCAAATTTATATCAAATTTAATTATTTACGTCATGTTTCACTTTCACAGTTTGCTTCTTTTATGACATTTGCTCGTAGTTCTTCCTGTTGCTGTGATGTAACGGCATCAACGAAATATACTTTCATGGGTGAAATTATAATGACTGTCAGAACAGTCAACGATAATTTGAGGAGCAAACTTTCAAAACCAGATATGTCCACCTCATCTAGCTGTAGAAAAAAGTGAATAAACATTATATTTTATAGCACTAACTGAGAATAAATATATCAATTTCAATAAGACATGTATTTTTATGGAGTCTGAGTTCATACTCGTATGTAACACATCTTATTTATTTAGAAAGGGCATTTGACTCATTTTCGGGATTTTGGACATGTCTGGTTTTGAATGTTTTCTCCTCATTTATGAAAACACATCTTACTTATGCGACATATAAAGTGTAAAAAGTGTAGTAAAGTGATTTGTTATCACATACTACCCACTAATCATAGATCGTCCAAAATCATAAAGACCAAACACTTAACATCATAGAGACTTAAAACTAAGCGCTCCCTCTCACAAAACTACCGATAACATTTACTGAGGTCAAGCAGTTTATCTTACAATTCAAATTCATATTTTGTTCTTAGAAATGTTTAAAATATAAGTCAGAGTTTGTCCAGTGTTGTGTAACGGCCATGCGTCACAGTAATTTGTGTGGTTGCAGTGTTGTATGCCGTGGGTGTGGCAGCACTGCAGGATGACAGCAATGTGTGACGGTAGTGTAGTAGCAATGCAGAGTAGCCACTGTGTGGAAGGCCTAAGTTGTAACGGAACTGTGGTTGTCATGCTGTGCAACAGGACTGTTCAAACGACAGCGCTGTAGAAGAACGTGCCGGAAGAATGACAGGGTGTTTGATATGTCAGTGTGGCTGCCATGTTGTTTGACAGTTTATATTCCAGCATTGCCGTATTGAGATTGTGTGACAGCAGTGTCATGTGGGTACAGTGTTGCGGAAGTGTCTGTGATAGTATAGCAGTGCCACGTGACTTTGTTGTTATATGACACAATTCTACAGAAGCATTATGTGACGGAAGGTCGAATGTGTCTTGCTGTGGCAGTGTGGTGGACATATTATTTGGTAGTTACTTGGCAGCAATTTTTGTAACGTCTGTGTGACATAAGTGTCTCATTATTGCAGTGTTACCTGACAGCTACGACCAGGGCCCGGTAGTTTTCGCGAAAAGATTTTTGCCCCACTTTGTTTCAGTGCCTTACGTGCGTACCTGCACCTCAACTTCATGATTATTGGCAGAGTGTTTTTGTGCACAGTTATTATTAATTTGAATGTGCCAATCAGTACATGGATAACTGTGACACATCACGTCTGTGATTTGCGGGTTTAACCTCCAGACGTTGTATGTTACGGCATCCAATCACTGACCACAAAGCAGAGATGCAGGTGCGCACGTAATGCACTGAAACAAAGTGCTGCAAAAATCTTTTCGTAAAAACTATCGAGCCCTAGCTATGACGCCTAAATATTTGTGTGGCGGATGTTTTGAAGAAGTACACGTCAGGACAGCGTGGTTACCATGTAATTTACGTATCTTTAGCACAAATTTTGTGTTATGACTGTGTGGTAATATTCTGTTGTAGCTGTAATGTTATGTGGCGTCAGTGTTTCAGAAGCATTATGTGACGGTTTTTTTGTTAATGAAAATTTGTATGACGGGAGTTCATTAGCAGTGTTGTGGTACGACTGCGTAGTTGTCACGCTGTGTCATTGATTGGCAACAGCACCTTGTGTCTGCTATGGGGTTGAAATTATTTAGGGAAATGTGAGACCGGCAGCATTGCAAAAAAATTGTAATTGCAACGTCATTAAGTTAATATTTGTGACCTATTTGACGATTTTTAGAACACATTTGTGGCTAGTGATTTAGAAATGCCTTTATTATGTACTACAATATTTTTGTTCCTGTCGGTTAATTAAGGACCCAGTTAAATATATCTCATTGTAATCAGTTATGCGTATAATAGTTTTTGCGCAAGGAGAGAATATTTATGCACTTTCCCTCACAAAAAATCCGTATTTACTTACGATGTAATTAAAAAAAACCTTCTGAAGTTTGGGCACTTAACATTTCCATGATACACGAAAGTTATTAACTCAATTTATTAATAATTATAAAATTTTAATGTTTTTTAAAGTTAACTATTTGTTTGTGACGGTGTTCGCACTTCAGCAGCCATTTTGTAATTACTCGTACGTGTATTTTAAGTTCTAAATACTCAATGATGAATATTACACGTAAAAAGGAATGAACTAGCCTTGGTTTAATATGTAATAGACCAAAATTCAAGTAACTTATAATATCTTGGAGAATTTGACTAGCCAGAAAATACTCGACAAATAATGTTTTATAATTTAAGTGATTTATATAATGTCGTGCTAGTTAAATTACTTGATTCTTAGTAGCAGAAATTTTTCTAATAACAATTACGTCGACAGCAAACTTTTAAATTGGTACATTACAAGTAAGCATTAGAGAGTAGGAACTATCTACAGTCGTGAATTGTCCAGCATATTCGCGCAAGACCTACTTTAGTATTTATTTTACCTATAATTAATGTTTGTGGATATGTTTGTGTCTGATAATGTCCCTCACATTTCACTAGACCACATTACTACTTAGAAATTCTTTGAACACTGGAATGTATTTCATCATTTAGCTACGTCGATGAAAGAACAGTCTGATTGACGGTTCATTATGTTACGGCATTATAAGCATCGACGCAATAAGATTGGTAAAATTGTGTACTTTCTCGAATAAACAGTTACATTAATTAAAAGAAATTGATACCAGCATTTTTACCGACGCACCACTGAGAAATGTATTCCTTCATCTCAGTAAATAAATCAATACAATAACTTAATAGATATCTAAGGTTTGTCCCGTGTATGTATTTGTTACAATAATTCACTGTTGGGACCTGAAAGGAAATAAATTACGCAGAGCATTTAATTTGTGCATCACTCGGTGCTGGGAAAAAAAAGTAATTAACAAAAATGCATATGTTGTAAACGAACGTCAAGAAATGTTAATTCAAATATTAAGACGAATCTGAAAATGTCCTTCTGCAAAAAGCTAAATATTTATGGTGTTTATTATAAACGAGCATGTCTAAGAAACAAATACGTAAAACTGTAGTATGTTTGAGTTAAAAAATCAGCAATTAAGGTTTTTGTTCCGCGATTGAGAAACACGCAAACCCAACGATTTTAAAATTACGAATACTATGGCATCACTTATTGTTGCTCTTTTGACAAAATACTTTTATCTTACATACTTTCACACATAGATCGGAGGTCACAGCATAGTGTAAAATATATCTGTATGATCACGTTTTATTGAAAACTGGAATATTTGATTTATATTAACGCTATCTTGTATGTTTTAAATTATAAGACTTCGCCAGTCAGAAGTACCACATACGTTACTTGAGTAGGGCCGTAAGTTCTTGAAAATAAATTAATAGCGTTACACTGATTATAAATGATAACTAATGGAGAGAATATTGTTACCAAAGGATAAAGTGAAATTGAAAATTTTATCAGCACAGTTTCACTGAACAGTAAAGTTATAAGTTAACTGCTATTACATTTTTCTTGCATAGTTAATCTAACCTATAAAACTGTGTTGAGACGGTGGCTGATAAGGATAAAAAGTATAGTTTATTGTCACCCAAGTACACTTATTTAAACTAAACGTATTAAAACTGAAGCATTCACACATGCTTATCTGCGCCTTTACAATTAATGAAAAGCATTTTCGTCATTATTTTTCAAATAAATTTAATTTTGTTGAAACGATGGAGTCTTAACTTATAAAATTTAATGTGTTAAAACGCAATATATAACCTACACTGAAGCAAACTTGACATAAATTTCCTCTAAATTTAAGAAAAGTAAATTACACTTAAATTTATGTCAAATTTATCGAACATTTGTGTAGTAAATTGACACAAATAATAAAAAATAAATACTTCCCATTTATCTGTGGCAATTGGCAAATTAATCAACAAATGAATGACAAAATCCTATTTCAAGTATGGGAACATACCTTACACAGTAATGTAATACTGCTTGTCTATAAAAATAAGAAAATTTGAACGCATTTCTATAATTTTTTTTTCTTTTCTTTGTCTAAAATATAAAAAAGAACCTAATTTACTGTATGAATATAAACGACCTGTGTTTGCGTCAGTGACTTAGTATGCTTATCTGGACACTTATTTATTTCATTTGTAAATTAATTCATTGGCAACAATGTCTGTGGCTGAATCCACTAAGTTAAGATAAACGTGGACAAACGCTTTAGTAAACATGTAATTTCGTTTGTTGCGGGTTTTGTTACATAGCAATGTCAGAAAATGTTCATGAGCAAATAGGCATACATTGAAATAAAAATAAACATATTTGGTCCAAGTTTACGATGGAGATGTTTTTCCTTTATCATCCTGTACGCAGACTGTATATACAGTGACTAATAAACAGGGCGTCTGTGCATGTTACGTAAAGTCAATCAAGTTCGTTAGCAGCCAAACCAAAGAGTTTAGAGAATAGTGTAATTCTTATCGCCTCAGAATACTTTAAATGTTACTCTATGCTTCTTGTCATAGCCTCTCATCTGTTATCTTCAATTGAAGATTTGTTTACGTTTTACGAAGGAAATTTTTGTGTATGTTGTACGGTAATTCCCCTCACTTGTTCGTCAAATTTAACACACGTTTGTGTTAAATTAACAACACAATGGAAAAACTTTAAAATTTTACGCAAGGGAAAAAAATATATCTTTTTAACGAATTCCAAAACATTCTCTTGTAAATCCGCCAGGTAAATAAGCCTATAATTTTTAATAAGCACAGTATTTTAGCTTCGTTTCCTAGAAATACATACACTACGGCACTGAAGGCAAAGTATTGTTGTCGTTATCGTACTTCTACTAAAATAGGGACAACAGTTCTGTTTGGCTGTTGAGGAGGAAAGAGCACATTTCTTCTACAGGATATATTGTTACTTCTACAGAGCAGATTGCTCTACGAACAATCCAGATAGTTCCGACAAACAAACTGGCCTGTTTTTTTTATTTTATCATAGGTGTGGTATCTACGACAATACCAAAGTTTTGTTCTTTTTCGTCACACGAAATAGCTGGGATCTGAAAAAAAACCCTTTTGAAAATGGCTTAATAATTGCTAGATACATTTCGAAAACTATAAAGAAATGTAAGGTAAGTGAACAGTTGAATATGTAACGAACACTACGAAAGAGCATATGTTGACTGAAAAAGCAAACTTACTCGATATCTCTTTGCTGTTAAGAAATAAAATTTTGTGCTGACTATTTTACCGCAAAAATAATGCCTATTACGTTTTTTACTTTGCACCGTTGTAAATAATATTAAATAATTTTTATTTTCAACAAACTTAGATGTCTCAATTAAATCGAATAACTCTTAGTAAAATATATATGCAAGATAATCCTTTTATTTATTTTTTTGGTAAACCAGGTAAAATAAAATTGTTTTTCTTGTTTACCCTCACAAAGTTCCAGTACCGAATAATATTACGCAATATAGCTCACTTAAGTTACAAATTTACTAAATAACCAAATTATGGAAAATATTTAAATGAAGAAATATTAAAATGTATTGTTTACGTAATAACTGTTATGAGCGTTGGTTCAAAGTGGAATTACTGTGTTAAAAAAAAGGAAAAACTGCTATCGGCAGTGATCAGAGGTGTATCGCTTCACAAAAGACTCATTGTCCGGAGATTGAAAACTGGCATGAAACGTCTCATAACAATACGAACCCGTAACTGTAGCTATCGGTTAAACGCTAGGTGTTTGAAGCTGCGGATACTGAGCTTATTGTTTAAAGGCAAAAGCTGCTTCAATCAACGAATAAGGAGTGGCAGAGATAAAAATACACTGCCACGTATTTATTGAACACTCAGAAAATCCTCGGGATTTGTATCGACGAGTTTCAGTACAACGCTTAACAATTAATTGGCGTTTACGTTGATCAGCACAGAAATAAATCGCTAGTATTTCGATTAACATATTTTTTCTCGCACGTATAAGTTGATCATCCCATTGACATATACAATTTAGTTCTACTATTTATTAAGTTAAACGACAAAAATGTTATTGATAGGAGAGATTCATATAGGTATGTAATCATAAATTCACAAGGATACAAACAAGTACGGGAACTTATAAAAGTATGTTATATCGTAATTCATCATGTCAAAGAATGTGGGCTATTATTAAGAACAAATTATGTATTAATGAAGAATAATTTTAAAACTTAAAGCTCTGTGCAACAACAGTACAATCATATCTATCTGTTTGTACTAAGTAAACCATAAACTTCTTACCAGACTTATAGCAAATAAAATTGTTATCAGTATTCAAGTTATGATGGAAATTCTTCTTTAATGACTTTCATGGTTACAAAAAAGAATGTTTTCCAATAAATTCTTTTATTCAACACGTGATTTTTTTGTCGGCTAACGAGAATAATTTTAAATAGAAAAATACTTATGATGCTTATTGCGCATAAACATTCGAACTTGCAAAATCTATTGCATTGCCATTTAAAGTTTTAGCCTACGCCAAATTTCTTTGCTTGGCACCGATACTTGGCCAGTTTGGATGTGAACTTTTGTTAAGGAAGATGTGTTCAGTTATGATTACACTTCGCTGATTAATGCGAGTTCTGCCGTGAAATTCCTTATTTTATGCAGAAACTCTCGGACAGGTTTTTCTGTGCTTGTCGATGCCTTAAGATTTAAATGTGTTCTAGAAAATATGTGCTTCAACTTCACATGTTTTTCTCGGTCGTTACATGGGTGAATCTCGTTTAGTCTTTTCATCTTGCTACGTGGGCATATTTCCATAGCAGTTATGGCCCTTTAGTATCATCCTTGCTTAATAACCTTGACCTAAACTATGACTTAAGGTCGAGAAATTCCATGCTAGTCAGGTAACACACGTCATTAATAGGGACCAATGATATTCACGAAAGAATTTTGCAACAACTTGTTTCACTACCTTACGTACACATCTGCATCTCTGCTTCATTCTTGGTAATTGTATGTTTTAACTCTCACACGTCTTAGGGTTCTACGCGCAAATCACAGACATGTGGTGTCGCAATAACTTTGTTCTGATTGGTCCTGTCAAATGAAAGACGTTTCTGCACAACATCAAACAAACTTCTAAATGCTCGCAAACAGCTTATTTCCGACTCAAACATTTACATAAATTTAAACATATGTTAGCAGAACATCTTAAAATTAAAGTATGTGGCCAACTAGTACTCGTTCCCTTCAATTACTGCGCAGGAATACGCGTTAGTTTAGATAAATCACAAAAAGATAGGATACAGAAGTTGCAGAACTATTGTTTACGATACATATTTAATCTGAAGAGAAGAGACCATATTAGCCCAGCATTAAAAGTCTCTAAGTGGCTCACGATGCACAATAGAAGTAAAACGCTTTTTATTATGCAGTTAAAAAAATAATGGTGAATAACTCACCCAGTTACTTACACTCGAAACTAACTATCGGCTCAACTATACACACATATAGTACTAGAAATAAAAATAATGCACAAATCCCCAAACATACGAAAGCTGTTTTCCAAAAATCTTTTAATTATTTAGCAAGTCGCTACTACAGCGGACTGCCAGAGCCTTTAAAGCAAACTTAGACGCTAAGCAGCTTTAAAAGAAACTGCTGGGCTGCCTTGATGGCGGAACTAAATCTGTTCATTGATCAAAACTAATTGAAACTGTAAACACATTGTTATAGTGAAATTTACTATCAAAATTTTTTTTGTGAAATGTATTATTAAATGTTCCAAGTTTGTTTTTGTAACTTTAAGTATTTACCATCATTACTGTATTTAATCGCTATATTTACTATAAATTAAGTTTTAAGTTTTCCTCAACATTATTGTTTAAAACACTTCAAGTTGTAAACCGGCCAAGTGCTGAACCTTGCTGTGTATAAACTTAGTAAATAAATAAAATAAATAAATAAATAAACCTAGAAGTAGATCTGCAGGTGTGAACATAATACACTGAAACAAGTTGTTGCAAAATTCTTTTCTCGAAAATCAAATTCAATCAATTAATATTAACAGCCGTGATATTTTTAGATAAAAAATATTATTATTTTTTATTTAACAACCCAGGTTTAGTAGTGCTCCATTCGTTTGACCATAATCAGTTCTGAAAAATTATTTGCTGGCAAAAAATGTATTTATGTGCATTTTATTTCGTACAGAAATATCTCACATTTTATTCGGAAACATTTGCAGTAACTTAACAGTTTTTAATGCAGTTTGCAAGTTCTATATGCCACAAGGAAACATATATAAAATGTCCTTCATTTGCGATTTAATAGGATCTTTCTAATGGTTAACTGTCTACGGTATAGTTCTGATAATTGCAAGGTGTGCTATTGGCTGTCGACTCATATACGGTTATATAAACGTCTAGACAATACACGTCATTAAGTAATACCTTACAGTAATCTCTTTTGTAGGCACTAACTACTCAACTTATGACAATTATAAACACGGTGACATTGTAAAGTAAATAATGTTCATTAAAATCGTCAACGTTACTTTAATATTTCACTAGCACGCGCATGCCAAAGCGTCATTAAAATTTTCGTAGAAGAAAGCGAAAAAGGAGAATGTGAGGCTGCCTAAATTATTCACGTTTGAATTAAACAAAATAATAAGCACTGGTAATATTTTGCAACTTTTTTGCAACGGTGGGAATAGTTGCTGCAGTGAAAACACGAACATTTTCTTAAGGAATTACGTTACGTCAAAGAAGAGCCATATTTAAAATCAAATAACGGAACGGATACCAAAGAAAAATATAAGAAATCCAGAACACAATTTTTGAAACAGGTACGACAGCGCAGATAACTACCCTACTTCGATGAAAAAATAAATGTTTCACACGGCAGTAAAACAATGACGTTACAGGAACAAGAGAAACTAGATGACACGACGGCTATAGAGAAGAACTCAGTAGTTTTACTTAGAGAGCTTGTCGTGACGTTTAGGTAGCAGATACCTCCTCCAGTATTTCTTATGAGAATTTCTGTGTTTTTACTTAAAGTATGTTTACGTTGACTAGAGCAAAAATGTGCTCCTTTCTTTAGTACTTTTATATTCTCATTCTTGGTTTTCTGGGATTTCATAATTATGGAACTTCTAATGTCCAAGATATTTGTTTAGTTATTAATAATAAATGCTCAATTGTTTAGTCTATCATGAACGTCACTGTGGATAAATATAATTTAATTTTTTTGTTCATAAAGGATGTACTTTTCTTCCTGGATTTAGTACAGAATTTTTAAATTTCTCAGTACTTATGAAGCGTTAGGGTCGTGTTGACATTTGTTGTCATTCACTGGTAATTCTAACAAGACACTCAATCCAGTCTTAAAAGTCGAATTATGCGGTTCTGATGACTAACAGTCTTACCCGAGTTGCTGTGATGCGCTCTTGATTAAGATAAAAAAATTACCATTTTAAAATTTTTACCATGTACCTAACAAGGTTAAATGTTGCAGGCAGCATGCTAGTATGGCCAAGTTCAAAAGCTTGTCACTTTAACAATGCGTAGGAATTTTTTTTTAAATAGCCAGAAGACTTTTTCATAGAACTGCATGCGAACCGATGTAAAGCGTTATTGATTCAGTGATATTGTAATGTCACCACTAATTCGACTACATTCAAAATTTCCCCACAACAAAACCTGAAATTATTATCTGGTTTTCCGTTCAGAATTCGCACGAACATGAATTTCAGTGACATGATGCTGTATGGCCAACTTCCATCACAACAATTTCTCGCTGCGAGTAACTTGTAGCAAGCGCCAGGGAAATGTATATGTCGACGTAACGCGTTGTGTGTCATTAAGTTAACTTTGACAAGTGAGTTTTAACTACAGGCAAGCGAAAATCACACCTGTTATTTATCACGTATACGGAGCAGAAACTGCTTGGTTCTTGGTTTGTAAATTATTAACTAAAATTCAAGATAAATGCGTGATGTTCCAGTAGTTATTGCACACGTCCCAAAATATTAATTTACGCAAGTCAAATAAGGAAATTGCTAATTTTCTACCGAAGAATTTCTATCGTATTGTTTACGCTAAAAGTTATCTATTTGGTGTAAGTTTTTAAGAACTGGGAAGTTATGAAGTTACACATAAATGCCATACTGAACACATTTATATGACATTTGTTACACAATGTTATTCTAATAATTTAAATTAAAATAAAATGAAGTAATTTAGAATCAGCTATATGTTTTTGGAAAATGAATATTAAAATCCTTTTTTCTTAAATTTGAAATCCGGCAATAAAAATAAATGCCCAGCCATGCACAGTAATATCAAGCACTGCTGTCACTTTTATACAAATTTCATTGTTGGTGAACTAGGTTATTGGTTAAAGATATTTGTTAGTAGAAGAAGTGTAATATTCTGAATGTTTCTTCCGTGAAACATCAAGAGGAAAAACTATATAGTAGGTCATAAATAACATTGATAATGATTTAAGTAATGCTAACAAACGAACCATCAAGCGTACTTGCATAAACCAACACTTAGCTCTTTCGGATGAATTACGTTAGGCTATACATTTACTCATTAATGTGGAACAAATTTTGAGTGCATTATTTAAATTCACATCAAGTTAACAAATACGGGACGCGAAAAAATTCTGAGTTTGAAGTATTAGTCTACATAAAAATATATAAATTTTAGTAATATATTATATAATTTTATTCTCTGAAAACGGAAACCCAAATTTTATAGTTAGTAGAATATATATTAGCAACGCTGTTTGGAGTTGCACCAATGTGCACATTTCATTATTTCTTTCAACATTTATCAAAATGCTGCACTTCATATCTTTGTCCATTTAAAATATGGAATTTTTACACCAGAATGAAAGATAAATTAATACATAAATTACAGGTGTGTGTGTGTGTCTACAAATATATACATATATATGTATGTGTTTGCATGCTGTTCGAAAAGGTGCATAGCAGAAGAGAACGAGAAAGTAAGGTGTATGAAGTACGTATTTTTCTCTATTTTATATTATTTGATGTGCTGACAGTTGACCTGACATAAGTGTGATTTTACTTTGTAATACATGAATATTTTGTACGTAGATAATACAGATATTTTTAACTTTATATAGAAATGGTTTAACGTAATGCATAAATGAAAAGAATATGATGTAGAAATGTGTGTAACGCGTGAACAAGATTCAGAAATAATTTTTGGAAACTATTAATTTATCCTAAGTGCGAAGCCGTTACATAACATTTAAGATCACTGTAATATAAATTCAGTCATTTGAAAGCGTAACACGCTATAAAAGTGTTGATATATTTTGATCGCAAAAATATTATAAATGGAATTCCATAGTTAAAAAAAAAAAACAATTTTAGTTCAACAATCTTGTATTAAAACCGTTGATTTCTAGAGGCCGATTTACAACTGTTTGTTTATCTGAATATACCTCTTTTATGACGTTCACTACCGAATATATTTCAATGATATTTGAACAAATATAGCACAAGTAA
The DNA here is from genome assembly GCA_003012365.1 of Medauroidea extradentata. Taxonomy (NCBI): domain Eukaryota; kingdom Metazoa; phylum Arthropoda; class Insecta; order Phasmatodea; family Phasmatidae; genus Medauroidea; species Medauroidea extradentata. The sequence continues at coordinate 71,331 of PNEQ01028402.1, forward strand.
TTGAAATCATGATGCAGTCTTACACAAATTCATGAACTCCGGCATAGCTATGTAAAATTTGCAGGTACGGAAACGCCTCGCTGCACGAGTGTGAAATTTATAATGAATACTAAGAAAAATTGATTGTTACAACAAACAAGTAAATAAGGTTGATATTAATTTTGTTGCAACAAATAAATTATTGTTAATATAACAATAGTAACGTTGTAGTTACTATGGAAATTTATTTGCTTCCACAGGAAATTTTTGTTGACATAATTTACTTAAAACAAATTTATGTTTGGTTCGCTGTACACATTTTTTCGTTAGATGTTATACTTAACAATACGTGCATTTGATTTTACCCAAGATATTTGTTCCTGTTAAAAATACGAGCGCTAGTTTGGTTATAGGAATACTATGTTATTTCTTTGCTTTTACTGTCATATTGATTTGAATTAACCGTATTTATGACATACTATACAGATTTGGGTAATTTAACCACGTCAAACATTAAAAAATGATTTAGTTGAAAAAGACTAAATATGCCCGTTCGGGAAGTCGTTCTTGTAATGGAAGTTATTTAGTACGCACGTGTTAGCTGTTACACTCACGGAGGCTTAAGAAACTTGTCTCACCTTATTTTTTTAAATTATAGGTATTTACTACATTTGTAGAGTATTAATTTTTGTATTCGTTTGTGTAATTACGTTATATTTAATGACCGAAGATAACCATAGCGGTTAAAACAATTTTTCCGAGTGCTCACGAGTCTAATTTAATCACGAGTTCATCGGAATTACACGTCACAGGTATGCAAATATAAAAAATTAAATTATACGTGAGTAAGTTGTAGAGGTCTAGGGGGAACGTGCGTGGTCGATAATGTAAAAGTTGTGGGATAGAATCTGCGTGTAGCTCAATTTTTGTATATATTTGCACGTAACTATGTGTATAAATAAAAGTTGCTGTGCAAATAACTCTTACTTTCGTGATCAGAGCAATCAAAATAATTTAAATGTCGTATAATTTAATGGTTGCTCAAACAAGTTAAGTTTGATTTAACAATATCTGTAAGGCATCATCAACCACGTAAATTGTTTAAAACAACATCATGGAATTGTTTGCATGTATCGAAATATACCATTTGGATGTTTAAAAAAATTTGCTTGGTTTAAAAATACTTTTTCTCTGTGAACATACATACACGACTAAGATATTTTGTGATAATTTTTCACCATTATTGTATAAGTTCAAATAATTTAATTACTTCTACGAATAAATTTAATAACGAACAAAAATGTTGTGTGAAAGAATTAAACATATAAGGTACATAAGAAAAAGTTACTATCATTCGAAAACATTCAATTCCTTAAAGTACTATACATAAGTTGATTAATTCAGTAAGTTCACAAGCGTCAGGAACAGATGGGATTGATATAAATATGATAAAACTTTGTACACCATACTGTGTACCAGCAATAACCGACATAGTAGTCACATCAATTAACTGCTCAATATTCCCTGAAACACGGAAACTAAACACCCAACAGAACTAAAGGATCTTGGACCAATCAACATTATATCTGTTATCTCCAAATTTCTTGAAAAAGTAATTCACAAGCAATTATCAGATCATGTAAACGTGAATGACTTGTATTACGAAAAACAATAAGGTTTTCGTCCTTATCACAGTACAAGCACTACACTTCTGGATATAACAGACGACGTAGACACGATCATGTATGGATCCCAAATAACATTCCTGATACTGTTAGACTTCTCGAAAGCCTTTTATACTATAAATCACGGAAGGTTATTGGATAAGTTAAGTAACATAGGTTTATCTAGAAGCGCAATGGAATGGTTCAGATCTTATTTACACAATCGTTCTCAAACAGTAGAAATAGACACCAGTGAGGGAATCAAGTGCTCGCAAGCTAAGTTTAAACGAGCTGGAGTACCACAGGGATCTATATTATGTCCGATATTATTCTCTATGTATATATCCGTGACCTCCCGTTGTGTCTTAGTTATTTAACATGCCACCAGCATGCAGATGACACACAACTGTACACTTCATGTTCCCCAAATGAATTACTACCCCCAATCTGTAAAATAAATGAAGATCCTTAAAAAATTAGTAGTTGGTGTAGCATAAACAGCCTTCAAATTAACACGAGCAAAAGTTTTACATGAAAATTGGAACACCAAATACCATTAAAAAATCGCAGGTGCATCCAGACATCAAAATAAATAATGAGGTTATCCCCGAGATACTCTCAGCCAAGAGCTCAGGCATTAAATTGGATGTGAATCTGAATTGGGCCAGGCAGATTGCAGACTTGGTGCAAACGACGTACTATCGGCTCAAATACCTACGAAAATTTAAACATATATTACATATAAATTAAAAATTTAAGGTATGTGATCTCTTGGTTCTATCCCCTTTCAGTTATTGCTCGGGTCTGTTTGTAGGATTAGAAAAGTTACTTAAAGATAAAATTCAGAAGTTACAGAATGCTTTTCTGTGATATGTCTACAATTTAAAGAGAAGGGAGCACATAACCAATTATTTACAACGTTCTGGTTAGCTGGATATGGACAATTGAAGACTGAGACAGTTTGCAAGGCAGAATGCAAAAATCGAAAGGTCTAAACAACCAAAACATCTTTATAATAAATTAGAGCAACTCATGCCCGGTCACGGACATTTTACACGTCACAATAACAATTTGATAATTTAGGTTCATGGCACGTCTATGTACAGAAAATCGTTTACGTATTTAGCAGTGAAAATGTGGATTGACCAGCAGACCGACAGACTAAAGTACTATCCTAACAAGCCAAACTCAGATCCACTGTAATAGCACAGTTGATTTTATTTACCTTTGTGTACTAAATGAAAAAAAAATTATGTTGCAATAGTTTTAAAATATACGTATTGTCATGAAACTATTAATGAAAACTGTACTAATTACTTGTTATCTCATTAATGTGCTTCTTTTATTATGCTTAAGTATTGATGTAAAATGGATTGTAGTGATTCACGTACTTGTTGCAAACCAGCCTTTCGCTGAACTGTACGTGGGTAAACAAATAATAAATAAATAAAATAAAAACTAGTTAAGATAGGTAGTTTCTTTAAAAGTGTATTTTTTTAGATGGGCTGTAAAACAATTATATGTTTGTAACATATATTTTTGAGACAAAACTGGTTTCCTTAAATGGCGAATAACTTGAGAGTGCAGTAAACACACATTGTATAACCCTGCAAGGTGCTAATAAGCCAAACGCAGTCAAACATTATGTTATTTCGGGATAACCCGCTTTGTGTGTGTCAAATTGCAAGTGCGATCGTCTCATAGATTAAATACTAGTTTAAAATATAACCTTTAATATTTTTATTGCCATTTTAAGCGTGGCGTAAGACATTTCAAAATTCACATGTTAGTTATTTTGGTTCCTTTGTGATGTTCAATAAAATAATATCTAAAAATTTTTTATTTGTCTTCAGAAACCAATTTCTTCTTCTTCAAGGTCAAGATATTAAGCTTCTGAAACTTAGAAATAAGCTATTCGCTTTTCTTTACCGTGAGCTCATATTGTTCCTTCTAATACACAAGTTCTAAGATAAGTTTTCGAAATCAAGTTATCGAATTAATTATGTTTGGATGTTCGAACGTTGTTCTTGTAGTAAATATAAAGAATATACTCCATCATGTAAGCATACTTTTAAGATCGAACTAACGAAATGCTGAAACTAAATTATTTGTGTTATCCTGCTATTGAAAATGAACGAGTTTACGGAATATCAGTTTAAAAAAACAATATTTTGTTTATCATAATATATTATGTGTAAGTTTACAAACTGAAATTCGCACTGACATCTGAAGGCCTACATGTAAAATAAAATAACAATTACTTCAGGACAATATAATTCTACCGGTTTATATTTTTTCTTAAATTTTTATCGTTCTTTATTTTTATTTGTCTGTAGTAAGTCACAGGCCTACACACATTTACTATATTTTAGTTGAGTAAATTAAATGAGCTCTGATTTGCAATAACTAACAGTTTCCCTATAATCTCATGATGTTAGTTTACTAAAAAGCTACCTTAAGCTTTTTTCGAACACATTCCTTGTAATTTTGCAAATAAAGTTTTTACGAGGAATTGCACTGCACTTTTATAAGCGTTTGATAAAAATAAAATAAAATCTTTGTTGTTAGTACAATACTTATTTTTACAGGGTAGGCGCATTTTAGAGAAGTGTGCCGGTAGTAATCTTCTTTGAAATAAATTATTGATATTATATTCTCCAATTAATATAACAAATGCCTATATTTTAAGGAACTTGTAGGTGGTAAAAAAGTAAGTGAAATTTTCTACAAAGGTAAATATTAGAAAACAGTTTTTCAAACGTTGTAGGCACTTTTTTTTATCACTCTGTAACTTTATTACTTCGATTCAGCTGCAACAGATTACACTTAAAGAATATGTCACAATGGCAACGTATTAAATAAAAATTATTATAATACTGTTTTCTAGGACTCAATTTCTTGTCTGTTGACTTCCAAATTCCTGCAGAAAATCAACGTTTACCGTTAATTTATTAATTTCACTACGCCACTTTATCTAATAAGCAAGTCGTTCAGGTTAATAAGAAAGTCAGATTTGTACATATTGTGTATTAGAATTAATACGAAGTCACACCTGCTTAAGGTTGTAAAATTACATTTCAATACAACGAAGAAATTAAATTAGAGAGAGACTGGAAGAAATAAACAGATTACCACGGGGTTATGGTAAGTGAGAGAGCGTTAGGATAATTTGATAATTGACTTAACTTTGTCACTGTAATAAAATTATAGTGCTTATATGTAGTTCTAACGACGTCACTGGTCTGAATACAAAAGACACTAAGCTGCAATACAGCAAAAATTTGTACCGAGCCTCGTTTACGAATGCTTATTTACTTTACACAAGTCGTATTTCAGTTGGTAATTATGAGCTGGTGAGAAAAATTGCTTTTTTTTCACCAATTGTTATTAGCTGCAGCAACGAGAAAGTAGCCACGAATTTCAAGTAATTGTAAATTACGTGTGAAACTTAAACATGCTACCATTCTAAACATTCACTTGAGCTTATGATTATGCTTGATTTCAAGAGCCCTCAAGTATTTCCAAAGTAAGAGATGGACATACGTCTGTATCAGGAATTCATACTCGGCTACAATTATTGTAAAACGAAAATAGCTTTGGCAGTTTTAACTAGAATACACCTGGTCGTTGTTTTATAACCACAAAGTGTAAATCTTCGTGTTTTAAAATTTGACGATATTTTTTATTTCTAGAATAAAAATTTGGCATTAATATACACATACACACTTTCCGCTAGCAAAGAGTTTATATCAATTGGATGTACTTTTCTGCATTCGGTAGCAGGTTCGTGTCTCGTTCCACAGTAAAAAAAATTGCTCTCGCACGAACACGTATAGAGCTACATATATATCTATACGTCCGATGCTACGAAGAGGGAAGGGGACGTGATATGTGTGATTCCCTCCTAGTAACAGTACACTCCACACATCACTACCTTGCACAGACTTGCAGGGCTGGCCAAAGCGTGGCTTTAGCTATACGCTGCATCCTGTTATCTGTGATACTGCAATGTTCACCGCCACTCTAGCCAGCAACATATACATTTGTTAGATTACTTCTAGCTCACCCGTGTAGGTCCAGGATCATAATAGACGACGCCCAGTTATCTCCGTACATTTTTCTTTGAAAAATACATGTTTGTTTGTTACACGAAGCTAAACAGGATCGGACATTAACTTATAAAGTGAAGATGATAATTACATTAAACGAAAGGGTACCGAGCGAAGAAGCGAACTGGGGATGTTTAAAATTAAAGTGCATATATTATGCCAACCTACTTAACATAGTCTGCTGCAGACCAGTTTACTGTACCAGAGGTACTTGGTTCGGTTTCCAGGTCCGGCTGGATGTAAACTAATGTTCCTCTAAATTGGTCAGTAAGTTTAGCACATAAAATTTGTCTATATGTTAACTCTGGCCACATTAATTTACTTGTTGCTAAAGATGAGAACGTCTGGTGCAGTAGTAAGGTAATGGAAACTATAAAAAAGTAATAATTGTATCGCATGTGTATTATGCGTGGCAGACGTTGCTATTGGTCACTTTATTTTCTCGAGATCCTCCCTTTTTATACCGTTCTTTGCATTCCATCGCTATTCTGTTGTAGCGTCTCATGTAAAGTAATTTCATGTTTTTTAATGTTATTCTTCGGGGCTGGCAGATGCCTGCGGGCGCCTAATCGGCAGTTTGACTCGTGTAATACTCTGTCATCGGGTACCCTCATATTTTATATTTTACGTGACAAGTTTACCGTTTTAAAATATTCTTATTTTTTTAAACAATATAAATTTATTGCATCTTCAATATATGTATCAGTTTAAATTCCCCGAGACCCATCCCTTAACCCCCTTCTTAAAAATTACATAATTTTGCAAATATAGTACATGTGGTGGTTTATTTGAACTATAAAATTATTATTTTTTCCTTCTGCGCATTTCGTCACAATCCAAAAAACATGTAACAAAACGTCCATACCTCGGGGCACTGTTTCACTTGTAGATTGTAACAAATAACTGATCTGCCATTCCTTTTAAATGTTTCCTTCCATTTTTGTGTGTTTATAATTGGTTATACCTGTTGTACGTCAAAGCTAAGTTGTGTAATATTTCAATATTTGTAATTTACTCATTTAACGTCAAATTAAAATATTAACACACAATAATGCCTTATTTTTGGCCAGTTTTCTCGAACACTCTTAAGAATAAGGGTTTGATGGATCTCATACTGTAACTGAAATGCATGAATCAGTGTAAAACCCACACTGCTCAATTTATAACTTTATCAAAATTTTTACTGATGCGTTCATGATTGAAATACTGTGTTCACAGGTCTTCACGGATAACATAAGAGCATACCTTTCAAATTAAGGAAAACATCGAAGCTTCAAATGGGTTGTTAACTTAAGCAGAATATAAATTAATTAAAAGTATAATTATTCAAACTGTATAAAATGGTACATCCGTATTTCTAAAGATTTAATGTTCCAATATTTCATATACTTTTGTCAACAGCAACAATTTACGAAAGTAAAGTACGACGTATGTTAGTTATTTTATAATTGGTGTTGTTTAACACTATATGTTTACCCTCTTGGCACATATTTTTATAATTCACTCTAAGAATCTGAAATATTTACCAGTATCGCATGGACCCTGGGCAGGCTGTGCAATCATTTTAAAGTCTTTATTTTTTATGCAGAGGCCTATAATTACAAATATTTTTTAAGGGGCTGGTATAAACCTGGGTATTTATTATAACGTGTGACTAATATTGAAATAAGTAGTTAACTAAGTATCGTTTTAATAACATTCAATGCAACACTACCACGTGGAAAATGCTTGGTCTAACAATTAAAAGTGACATTTCCCTCTATTTTTAAAGATATATTAAAATGAGGAAAGACAATTTGTAAACCTCCTCCACAGATCAAAGTAAATAAAAATAAAGATAGAAAATGAATTGAAATATTTTCAGAGACATGTTTATAGTATTCAACAGCTGCTACCCACGTGCAAGTATACTTGAAACATATATGAAAGTGGGAATGATTCGGAGTCTTGTTAATTTTTTCAGATGCCTTTATGAATACACATGTTAATTTTTGGCGCAAAACTGTATTAAGAATAAGACATTAAGGTAATATATACGGTTTCTAAATTCGAGAAAGTGAGCATACCACACGAGAGTTCAGTGTCGAACATTTTTGGTAATTTATTGGTATATATAATATTTAGAATAAGTGAAGCCAGTCGAAAATTATGAACTGCGTTTAAATAAGAATTGCAGAACTGGTATACGTACAAAAAATATAAATTGTTTGCCTTAATTAAGTTACTTGCCATACATTTCAGCCTATTTTTGTGTATTGTAAATAATCAAGAATAAATCTTCCGTGTGGAATATGGAAGCCGGAAACTTATTGACGTACCGGTGGAAACACGGGAAATAAACTGATTAGCGAACTTATAAAAGGTTTTTTTCGTGCACATACTACTGTTCTGAATTTTAAAAGAATACGTAGCTACATACGGTAGCAGCTAAGTTTGGATTTGTAACGTTTTATGTTTACTGAAAGGGTACATTAAATTTTAAGTGATGTGTTTGTGTGAATATGAAAACGATTTTCCCACTACGTTCAAAACATAATTATTTTAAAGTAATCGATTATATTGTACGATGTAATGAATAGCTTATTAATAAAACTTGACAAGTAGCATCTTGCAGTGAAAGACCATATTTTACTTATTTAATTATTTAAGCGAGTCCCTCATCGTAGCATAACGTCATAATGATGAGTAAACACATTCATGTGCGATAGAGATCTTCTACTATTGGAATCCATCAAAAATACTCTAAAATGCGAGCCTAAACTTTTGAGGTTAGGTTTAGTCAGTGTTAGCGACAGGTAGTTCAAATATATATTTAGAGCAAATATTATTTATTATCCTCAGCAAGGTTATGAAAGAAATGGTAGAAACAAAGTGACTCATTAATACTGATTTATTTACTGCGCTTCTTTATTATTCACAGGGCCACCTGACAACGGCATAAAATATTAGAAATTTCGTTAGTAAAATGTAAGTAAAGCGGAACAAAAAATCGCTTAAAAACTTAAAAAGCAGTGTTAAATTTCGGTGAAAAATGTGTGTAAAATTCAATAAAATTGTTTCTTTCATACTTTTTCCATGATGAAATAGTATTTATAATGATGGTTAATACCTATCTATTGAAAAATCAACATGTCACACACATTAAAAACATTTTAAAACACAAACTAAACATTCCTGCATTTTACAACACATTGTAAATTACAAAGAACATGCAGTTTTTGCAAGTAATTATTCACAAACGTTTGCTGCTAGCCAAAACTTAATCTAAAAAAAGGATAAAACAAGGATCACGTCAGTAAAATAAGCGATGTTAAAAAAAATTACTCAGTAAAAGCACCCAATTTAAAAAAAAAAAAAAAATAAGTCTCATTCTTATGACATTATCACACTGCTGCAACAAAGTACTTGGGAAGCAAGTTCAATGTTACTGGGTTTCAAGCCAGTTCGTAAATCTGTAAGTATGTGTCCATACGAACAAAATTCCCTCTCACTATCCACATTAGAGGGCAACGTGCTTGAAGCACGAGTCTTTACGTTTCCAATCCACACGAATTTGTAAATATTTGCACATCACGATTTTATTTTTTTTATCTGAGATCTCTTGGTTCTATCATGAAACGAAAGAACTTTCGGCATTGTGCACCGACGTAGAAACGCCAGAAACAACACGCAGAAATTAAACCCCGAACTTACAGGTTTTGAGGTTAAGGAAGATAAATAACGTAATAAACATGTTTCCTGAGTTCTCGCTTCGTGTTACATTTCCCGTGGTCAACAATGAAAAAAAAAAGTATTGCCAGGATAACAACAAATCAAGTCGTAAAAAGTATTAAGTGTTTTTGAAGCAAACTCCAAAAGACGTCAATCGTGATACTATAAAAAACAGAACTATTTTATTTAGGGTTTGGCTATTTGTTTCACCTGGATATTTTAGTTCCGGCACAGAACAAAAATTACTGCCACTGAAACCCCCCTCTAATAAATATATATTGTACCATCGTGTATTTTAATTATTTATTAGTTTCATAAATACGTTTACTAGGAATAGTAAGCTTTACAGTTATGAACTACAATTTTCTTCTGCGTTATTATAGATTTTAATTGTACTAGTTTTGCTCGGCACTCTGAAACGTAATTTTGTTTTGCCCTGTTGGCTAATCTGGCACATGCTGGCGTCATGTAACTGTGTTTACAATGTACGTTCAAGTTTACGATTGAGGTTATTAACTTAGGTTCGTAGTTTTACGTTATATTATTTTTGTTTTTCGCGTAAAATTCGCGCGCAGAATATAATATTAACAAATTCGTGAAAAAAATAGAATTTCCCTTATATTTCGTATTTATCGTCGATTGTTTGCGAACTCGAAAATTACCTGGCTTTCGAGCAGCAGACCAGGCTCCAAACACCTGTAATATTATTTCATGACTCATATTGACCTACAATGTCGGTGCCTCTAGCAGAGAATGCTTCTGTCCAATAATTAATTTTTCTACTGTAGAGCACGGCCGTAGAAGAACAGATCTGGACATTCGCCTATCTACGAATGTATTTTGCTTGACCCCCTTGTTGTTTGGCTGCAGTTCGTCAAATTATCGAGAATGTTGTACTTTTTGGCGCTTTAATCCGGGCAGTCGGACTCAAACTCCGCCCACTTTTTTCTATTCTTAACATTATAAAGTAAATTAAGATTTCTGGAGCCATGATTTAAAATTGTGAGCGAAGGAAGTATTTAATTTGATAAAAAATATGCTTTGGTAAATTGTTTATCTTAGTGGGGGGAAGTGGGCGGAGTTTAAGCCGACCGCCCTAACTGTAGCGCCAAAGACGTAGAGCATTGTCGGTAACTTAGTGAACTGCAGCCAAACAACAAGGGCGTCAAGTTTCCAGGCGAGTGTCCAGACCTGTTCTTCTACGAACGTGCTGTAGAGTGACTAATCACATTTAACGAGGTCACAGACGTATATTATATCACATACAGATTCGTGGCTAATGACAATAGAAATGGTGCTCTGTTATTGTTTAAGGCAGTGAAGTCTAGCCTGCTAACCAAAATAATAATACCGCTCGAATTTGCAGGTCCCATACCTATTATACGAATTACAGAAAATACAATTTGCTGTAATTGTGCAAAATTTAATAAATATATCTAATTCTAATCACTTCTCGAAACAAAAAAAAATGTTATTATGTGTTATATTTTACTTTCATATTGTTTGTGGCAAGTTGATAATATTTTAATTGTTGAATGTTAAAAAAACTATTCTTTTTCTGTTACCTGAGGTGTGTTGACATGAAGTATATTGAGCAGGGTTCGAGATGGGTACTCGTAGGCTGAGGCGCTGGCAATTGGCGGGTACGTCACAGGTTCTTCCAGTTCTTGCAGGTACGACCAATGCAGTTGCGCATGTCTACGTAGGGTCACGAGTTCTGAAACAGTTCAGAGCAGAGTGCTGTCGTGAAACTAATGACTTAAGATGGCGTGGTACATAATTCAGAACTAAAAGTAACAGTTTAAAATTGTAGTTTTCTCAAAGACAATTTAATCAGTCACTTGAGAAACACCACATGTCACATTTTTCACAACATGGGTTTATTGATACTTACTCTTCAATGCGAGAAACTGAAATGTCTAACACTGACATGACTCGTACATCAATTTTTTAAAAAATAATATTACGTTATGTGACATATAGTTACTCTGTGAAACTTTTCTTTCGCTTTATTAAAGGATGAGACAAATTGAAAAACCAACCAGTATTTCTATTCCTAGAGCTACTGACAAAATGGAAACGGAACGCCTTTAGAAATCATAAGAAAATATATTTAAACATAATTTACACAATAGGAAAAATAATGACTTCTACAGAAGAGTCAGGTTAATAGATAAAAAAAATAAGCAGAAATTATTATAGTGTATGGAATTTCAGATGGTGTGTTTTTACCGTGACCAAGGTGATTAATTCTGGTACGAACCTGACCATCACTTAACTTGCAAACCCGGTTCTACGTAATTTTCTGAGTTCTAGACGTTTCCAAAATCCTGTTTGTTCCCGGAAGAGCTTATAAACTTCTTTAAATTCTTTGCTAGCTCAAGTTAAGAAATCTCGGGGTCGATCTCGGGTTTTAGTTCATTTTGAAGTACATTACACCCGCTGAGATATAAGAAGAATTATAAAGCGGTTCGGCATAATCAACTAATTTTTCGGGAATTTATCAAAAATTCACTAGATTTTGTTCCAGCTCTTGACGAAGAACTAAACTTGACACGACGGCGTAGTTTGGATGGGTCTTACCAAGGATGTCTTGTAGTAGGTCTGGACGGTTGCCTCTAGACCATCCCTCAATACTTATTCGACCACATTCTTCTCGTCCTTGGATGGCGACCACGTACTGTTGGTTCTTGTAGGACGATCGCGACCTCTTCGCCCTCGGATGAAGCTCTCGTTCCCCTCGTTCATCGAATAGTGGACCCGTCGAACTGAAGACCTCGGAAACCAAGGACAGCAACGAACACGAAGTGGACAATGGAATGGCTTAAACCACAGGCTCTTCTTTATAATTCCCTCGAATATCATTCTTCGGCGTTGACATCGTGGATAATTTCAAACGTATTTCTCCTGGTAGTAGTCGTAGTAGCAAAATGAGACATTTCTGACGACGCGTAGGAACCATTCAGTGTCTCGTCGAAGAAATCCTCAGGTCTTCTTGACTACACGTCTATTCTGCACCATGGACGGGAACGTGCTTATGTTCCATAACATTTTTCTCAATCGTTCTTCAACAAACTACTTCTCTTGTTTTAACGCCGCAATACCAATTCTAGTCAATACTTTCCTCGTAGCTAACCCAGGGTTTCTTCGCTTATATGAACGGATCAGGTTGTAATTCGCGGTACAAAACAAAATATTTATAGCCTAGGTATAACAACTGTAGAAGTCATTAAAGTTACAAAACACAATACCTTATACATTCAATACATAAACAATTAAAACGTATATTATTCCTGGCACGTGGTAACTATGGTCATAGAATAGTAAATACCTAGGTTAATTGACAAATAAATTGAAATTTATACTCATCTGTAACATTGGACGAAATGATATGTTACAGTTATCTAGAAGGTTTACCAAAATATAAATTTTCAGTATAACATTATTTAACTGCTCTTAAATGAACGTGACTTGTGGTGTTTCTCAAATAACTGATTCAATTGATAAAAATTAAAGAAATAATATGAAGACAGCAATTCTATACCATAATTTATGACAACTTTCTGAGCAAAAATTTCTCTCTAGTAACGTTTCTCTGAAGAACAATCTTTGATGCTGAAGTATCACATTAAATATCAACGCAAGAGAACACGCTTAGCAAATTCTTCATTCTGAATAAACCTTTGCTCATCATGTTGGCAAACATAATTATGAAGGGTTATTGTTTTGTAGTTTTCCCATACTGATTCAAAAACGTGTTGATTTCAGTTGAAGATTTCAACGTTTTTTTAATTTACTTTACACTTATAATATACAAAGCTCAATTGCTCCTTAAATAAGCATCCTTATAATTATAGGACCTGAAACATAAATGAACACTAAGCATGCTATGAGATACCTACATTAATGTCAATTCTACTATAGGTTAGTAACATGTCATAATTTCTTGTAAACAATTTTTACAAGGAATAATTTCACTTGGTAGTTGAGTTGCAGTTTTTTGGGGGTAAATAAAAAGGCCAGATGTTATAAGAGTTGTTCTAAGTTTTGCAAGGTAAAGAGAAAAATCACTTGAATTAAATGTTTTACTAAAAAAAAGTAAATTCAGCTCTTAAATGTTATTTACAAAATAAAATTACTTTCATAAGGTCTTCGGCTGTTAATTTATTCTTTAAACCGGAAATGTCAGCGAACTACTTCTTTTAACCTCTTACTGGTAACTGAGCAACTTGTTCTTTGTGATACTATTTACACTGGGTTACGTAACCGGGAGTATAATTAATGTTACATATAGAGTATATTTTTCCAACTTCGTGATAATACATTTGGTCATAGATAAAGAACAGTTATGGAGAAGAGAAGGACTTATGGCGCCAAAAATTTTGTTCTTATGATTTCAGTGCGAGAGATAACGCTAAAGAAATTTGTTATTATGACACAATATTTTTCCAGAAGTTGGCAAGAGTTATAAACAATTGTTTTGTTTTTAATTATTTGTGCAAACGTCATGACACATGTATACTTAAATGAACATTTATTACGATAGTTCATGTATCGTCTTCGTGGTCATGCTTAAACGTTTCATGTGCGATGTGTATGTTTTATAGTGGTCACCTTGGTGAGAGTAAGGTAGGTATTTGCATAAGACATTATCTGTGTTAGTGACCTTAAGATCTTTGTATATGCCACCTAGGACATTTTTGTTCATACTGATTTCGGACTATTTAAGAAGTTTTCTTCAATACCCGGAAAACTATTAGCAAGGAATAATATTCGTGCCCAAAATACTCTAAAACAGCCAATAATAAATTCTTGTAACACATTATTAATTTTGTACCGACCTCTTCAACTTCTTATTGGAAAAAAAATGTTTTTCTTCGAAAGCTATATCATGAAACGTGACTGAGAGATGGCTTAGCAAGCTTATGTGACTTAGTTAATGTACATCATGAAATACAACATTTTAGAAGCGGAAATCTGTTGGAAAAATAAGAAACTATGACTTTCAAACAGGACGAAACAAAGAGTTTATCAAATAATTTTAAAAATATTATAAGAAAATAATTTATTTTCGATAGTTCTGTAAAACACAAAAATGAGCGTAAAATTATTTATAGGGGAACTTTTTCCAATTAGAAGTACGTAAGACATTTCTAGGAAATAATGTTAAGTTTTTCCCGCAAGAGATGCTTGTATTTGCAGAACAGTTTAAAAAATCTAGGGTAATTTCATCCTGTGCTGTGTCAAAATGCCATTACATCTTTTAATACGTTTTGTTTTACAATGCTTCTTCTGTGTTTATTAAGATGATTTATTTTACTCAAACAAATTCAAATATCTGCACAAACGGTTTTTCTTAGAATATTTATTAAATTGTGATTGTGGTTTGCTTGACTCATCTGGTTAGTCGGATTTACTTCTCCAGTGTCGCTATTTAACTAGTTTCTTTTCATTGACGCTGAGAAAGAAACCAAAGACATAAAGATAAGCTTAAACGTATCTAAGAGTAGGTCTACGTCTGTATAAGTAATATCTCTAACATAACTAAGCGCAAGAGATGAATAAAAGTACATAGGAATGATTGTTTTACGTGATTTATAAATACCATTATATTATGAAAAAAAAAGCCGAACCACTTGTTAACTGCAAAACATTACAGATTATGTTTAGCACTAAACGATTAATGTCTGGAGAATTAGCGATTTAGCTATGGCATTAAACAACCGTAAAAACACTTTCACAGTGACGAAATTATTTCCCATTTGCTATCGGCATAGCCTAATTTGTTCATAAAATTCTCTTACGTATAAGTGTAACTAGATGATTAAATGTGAAATACAAATAGTATTTAGTAAATGATAAGAAGACACGGGGTTCGCTATAACACTGGCCATCATTTCCTAAAGGTAAATGCTGTGTAAAAAAATAGTTTTCATAGTTTTTGTAAAATGGTATGTCAATGCCCAAATTTTGCATAAAACGGTTTTGACACTACGCGAAAAGCACCGGACTTACATAAGTGAAATAAAGGAATGAAATAATTCGTATTGTATAGTGTCACGGGATACGTCTAGAAATTGACAAAAAATAGCAATAAAAATTTTTGTACTTAAAAAATTAGCTGGATTTGAAATAAACAATTATACATTTTCTAAAATTTATTTTAACATGCAAAACAATTAAATGCAGTTTTTTTATAATTGTCTTGACGTAGCCCGTGCCACTGTTCTTCACTTTGAATTATTTCATTTCTGTAAGGCAGTTGATTTTACTTTCTTGTATAAAACCGCCTTATGCAAATTTGGGATTGATATGCCATTATACAAATCCTATGAAAGAAAGAAAAATTATCATAACATTAAAAAAATACTCACTTTGTAGATCTACAAAACAAACCATGCCTCGTACAAATATAAAAATTATTTTAAAATTACAATTATGCGTGAACTTTCCATTAGTAGCCATGTAGTAACAAGAAGTCAGAAAAATCGATGCTATATTTTTGTCGTTCTTCAAGTGAACGAATAATTCGCCTGCACATACGTTTGGAAATAAACGTAACATGTAGGTTTTTTCGTAAATACTTTACAAAAGTGCCGTTGATTACATTGGTCCTAGCACCGTCAACAGCGTAAGAAGTAGATCGCGGTTTTTAGAAGGTGACGGCATACAGGTGCAAACTTAACTGACGAACGTCAATCAAATTTCCAGACACAAAATTATAAAGTTATATATTTGGAGGCAACGTCCTATCGACGTCCCTGCACTACGCAGCCACTACATCATTAATACAGCCAGTGACTTTTGGTGATACAAATTTTGAATCAACTTGATTCAGTGCCCCACTTGCACATCTGCAGCTATGCTTCATGGTTGTTGATATAATGTGTTTTTTTCAGAGGCGTCACTCATTTAGCTCTGCCGATAAGAACAAGATTACTCCCTGTGATTAACGGAAATATTTCCAATACATCCAATCACTAACTACGAAGCAGAGATGGAGATGTGCACGTAAGGCACTGAAAGAAGTTGCTGTTAAATTCTTGTCGCCAAACATCACTGGGTCTAAACGAGTAAATGCCTGAGGCCTAAGAGTTTACAATTATTTGTTTGAAAATAGACGTGTGACTTCCTTAAAATTGAAAAGTAAATAACAGCAAAAATGTAAATTATTGTTACGATTTCGGTTTTAAGATGAGTGTTCTGTCTATAGGAATACCGTTTCCGATTCTAGGTTCCAAAGTGGATTTTCGAATATCAATAAAGCCCAATAAATGATCTAAATGTTTTAAGTTACTGCAAGATAGCTTACACTTTTTTTTTTCTAAATGCCGGTATTAAATAGTAAACACGAGTTATAATATTTGTAATTCATCAGTAGGCCTAGCTGATTTCCACATAAACGCAGAACATTTTCTTAGAACGTTTTCTAACCAAGTTATTTTCCGTTCCTCGATTTATAATATTTTAAAAAAAACATTTGCCGAAATAAATTTGTCGAAATCATACAGTACATTCAGTTTAAGTTTTAAAAGACATTTATTAAATTCTATAATTATTTTAAATGGCAAATGAAAACTATCATGTCAAAATTGAAAGAGTTCGTGTGAAATAAAAAGTGACTTCTACAAAAGAAATGATAGTAGAAAGTTACTGTGTTTGACATAAAGTGTGCTCCGTTAGTTTATATTCTTTGCTACAAACTAGTACAAGTGCGTATGGAAAGAATATATTCGACATAATATCAAAATGCTAATGTTGTGTACGGTCCGCTAAGTAAATATATACTCGTGTGTTGAAAATTAAAGTAATAATTACAAAATTTTACCATCGATGTCGTTTAAGGATACATTTTTATATTTTTAAATGACCATCCTCTTTTGTCGAATTAAATATTTTCGTTGGAAAGGTATTCATTCAGTAAAGTAAAAAAAACTTCACTGTGTAGGTAAGAATTGAACTAGTGTTTCTACATTCAAAAGTGTGTACTTTCTCTTAATCTGTATTTACAAGGTTGACATGGATTGAAATTTAAATAATAGGTTTGAATTTTTTTAATGAAACATTTAATTAATACATACTTGCCACGAAATCTCATTGGATAGGGAATTTATTGCCATTATGACAGCTTAAATGATTTCTACATAAGTTAGTACCTCTTAAGCTAGATTGACACAACCCAAGTTGAAATTCCTCTTTATCGCTTGTTTTGGTTGTGAAGAATGAATGATTTGAAATATATATGAGCATAACTTTTTGGTAAAATACAATACTCCTGCGATTAACTCAGACGTCCGCAAAATAAAACCAATAGTTAAACTGTAATTAGTAAACTAATTATCTAAAATCATAAATACAGTCTCGCCGTTTCAGATTAATGTGTGTACAGAAACTGGTAACTAAATCTGAAGCCTTTCTATAAAGTTGAAGGCCGATTAAAAATTTTTTTTTTAAGTTATTTCAGTTAAAATAATGTTATGAATTGTGAATGAAAAACACAACTGAAAATGCTTCACCTTAAAAATCTCGCCAAATAGACAAAACTAAAATAGTTTACAATGAGTGCAGTTAAAATTGTTTTTCACTATACATTTATTCGTGAAAATTGAGTTGCAAATGTGTGCTGTAACTAGTTTCGGAAAATAAAATATTGTAAAGGCGAAACAATCTCAATAACATATTTGAAGGCGTACATATTCTGGGAAATCGTTCTAATTTCAAACATTTTTCAATTATTTCTTCATGCACTGCTCAAATTATGTATTGGAAATTTTTACCGAAAACCTGACGCATGATTAAATTTCGTAAACAATTGAGTAATTGTTACGCACGAATTTATATTACTCAGTTCTAGAACAAAAACATTTTATTAGAATTTTCGAACTCCCTATACCAAAAATTATGTTGTATTAAGTAATACTTTAATTACAAAAATAATACTTTTATTTTAAGTGCTGATATTTGCTTGAAACTATTTAAAATCTCGTTAGAAAACGACAAATATATTCACTGTAACTTTATTTATCGATTATAATGAATTTGTCAATTGTGTAAACAATTCGATGTGCTTAGCAAGAGTTCCAATATTCTTTTAATACACAAATAATTATATTAATACAGTAATTTATTTTGTTATAAGTAAAAGCGCGATGATAGTAACAGTAAATAAACATTTTACCGAAACTAAGTTTCCTTAGAACGTTTCAAACTTTTGAAAATAGACGCTATTCTTTTTGTAAGAATGTAATATGATAATGAAAACTAAACTGGGTTCTAGTATCTACAGGCGTACTAGACACAATTTGATTACGTTTTTGGAGCACGTTATGTTATCTTCTAAAACGCACCCATACTGTACATATATCTACTACGATTCAGCAAAACTTATAAGAGACTCGAAGCAATAACTTAAAATTAGCTAAGATTTTGAGAACAAGTACCTCTCTGTGTCCCTGCTTGCTTGGAGTACTCTGTGTTCCATCCCTAAAATAGCTCTGAACCCGTAAATCTAGTTCTGTCAATTCGGTACTCGTACAGTATTTAGCAATATAACATGTGTTGTATAAACTTACTTTAAAATGACCGTTCTTTCGATATATTCGGTACAATATCGTATCTTAGGAACCATTTGGTCATCTTAAAATAATTTTAAAATTTTGTTTATTTGTCATGTTAAGACTGAATCTAGAAAAGTATAAGCAATAATATAAATATTTGACATCATATTTCGGGTTCTACTTTATCACTTCAGATATAATTTTTATATTTGAATATTCCTTCATCCAAACTTAGCTTTCCGAAAGATTTTTAGTTGTACATTAAATGCTTTGGATAATAGCACTATATGGATACATTAAGATTTGGTGCCATGATTCCGGAAGTATCAGTAGTAGGTTAGCATTTCTGAATAGTTAAAAATTTGTTGTCATGTGTTGGTATTTATTAGACAAGTTTAATACAAATACTATAGTTAAACGAATCACAATTTAATTAAATATTTTAGAGAGACCTAAGTATAAGGTTATTTTACATGAATAAGGATAGATAAGTTTTTATCAATCCTCGGAAAGTTTTTACCAGAATCATGCAGTTATAATCAGCAACGTCAGAAATACTACGAGATGCCATTTTAACTCATGTGTCTTCACTGCCATATATTTTCAACATTGTGGCCATATAGGAACAGTTATTTAATTGTAATATTAGACAGCACTGTGCATTTGCCTCTTCTGACTGACGTATCGTACGATATACCGCTATGAAGGACTATTTATATTGAAACATCTTTCAAATATTGCTTAAATTATTCTAGATTTTGCCAAATGACATAGGAGGGAAAATCTCGTAATATTTAATTTAACTTAAAATTATAGTCATATAGATATTATGGTACACTTGGTGTGGCTATCGTACAATCTGCTATATATGAATAAAACTTGGTTTGCGAAACGTTATCAAGCCCAGGCATTACATGTACTTGTTACTTTCGATGTTACTTTTGAACAGAGTCTACATGTGCTCCTCGGTTGTGTATGTGTCTGAGTACGGGGACAGACTGCAGTCTCCGAAACGTCGCTATTTGTTTTGTCGCTAGGAGACCATTGTGTTCCTCTGTGATCTCTTTGTTTAATTGCCCATAGTTACTTTGTTATTTGCATTCGTTTGCTTTCCTCAAGGTGTCTGTGTTTCTGCTGTGTCGTCTATGTCCAGTTTTTTTGTCGTTCGTTTGTTTTGTCTGTTTGTGGATGTAATTCTATTTATTTTTGTCTGTTGTTTCGAACTTACTTACGGAATTCCTTTTGTGGAATAATCTGAGTTATCTCGATTTAATTTTTGGTCCTTGGGTGCTCGTTTGTTCATTAATTTTCTTGTAACTCATTGACTGAATGCTTTGTGGATTTGTTTGTGTTTACCTATGTTTGCCAGTTGCAAACAACGTCCTTTTGCCTGTTACTTGTCTGTTTTTTGTGTGTATTCTCTGGTTTTCTGTGACACACCATTTGCTGAAATGGCGTATGTCCAAAATAAATCTTTAGTTTGTACATTAACTTACATGTAGCCTCTAGTGATCACAATTTGTAAAGGTAGTGCTCTTATGAAACCAAAACACTTACATCATACATTAAAACCTACTGGATGGAATTTGACGTGTTACTAAACACAATAAATGCGAAATAAAACAGTTTCACTTGTTCTTAATTACTTATACACATTTTAGAAATGAACGACAATGATTTATTTGAACTTGTTTTCACTAACATTCAATCAAGCAGACATATTTGTTATGCCTGTAACTTCTAATTAATGTTGTTACTGAATTTTCAGAAATACAGTATACTTATAATTATTATCTAAGATGGCTGTAAAATAACAAAATTTCTCTTTGGAAAATTTACTGGAAAGCAAACTCGTTCAAATACATTTTTCATAACATCTTTTTAAAAATACTTAAATGGTAATTTTTAGATCGTAGACGGGAAGGAACTGCATTTGCATTACAAAATAAATTAAATATTATTCTATGATGACATGTCAAATTTAACCACACGGGTAAACGTATTTTTACGAAAATAATTTCACCAAACAACTTTAAAATAATGATGTACACAAGTTGATAAGTTTTTAATATTTGTAAATAATCTCATAAATATCAATAGTCAAATATTTCATTTCGTTAATATTTCACGGGATTTTATGTCACAGATCAACGTTGAATGGGTTATATTAACAAAAAAGTTATTAATTTCTTTAAAATTATGATGTTCCATTATATTACTGCAATTTTATCTATAAAAGTATGTATTTTTTAAAATTATTTCCCACTTTAAGTAACCTTTTATAACACGTAATACAAACGTGTAACTTTACATTTCTTTTCGTGAGAAAAATTAAATTTTAAGTCATTTTCTTTACGCTTTACATGTGAAATCATAAATAATGTTGGGTTTATTGTAGTATCATACCAATTAGTTTTTAAATAATTGCCACAGATCACAAACTTCAATTCAAAACAGCTATAGACGTGAAATATAATGTATGAACGAAGCAATTGTTTATTTCTATTAACATAAACGCAGTGCAGCACAAAAAGTACATAATAACGTATCTCAGAAATAACAAGACATGTACAGTTAATTATGGTACTAGCTTCACAGGAGATAGCATTACATAAACGCTAGTAAAAGTGTAAACCTTCACGTAACGTAGTTAATTGTGGTGCTAATAAAAATACAAAACGTAAAAGTATAAAATATCTCTATCTTAGTTTTCGGTTATCATTCGATAAAATACTGATTTAATATTCATTTGTTATAATTTACCACTTGCCTCAGAAATAAAAAACAGGCAAGGTATTTTTCTCGCCTTAGTGCTACGATTTTACTAATGCTGTGATGTCTAGTAAGCGCTAGATGAGATAAGCTTAAGTCTTTTAAAGTTACAGACATAACATTATTTTTCGGGAAAATGTTTCACGTCGCAGTATCTAAGTATGAAAGGCACAAGTAATTATTTTTGGGTACTTTTGCTACTCTTTAAATAACGTTAGCAAATCGTTTCTGACATGTATGGTACGTCGAAGACCATATTTAAATATTAAGACGAAAGGGATTGCTGGAAGTTGTGAGGAATTGTTTTCAGACTTCACATAAAATACATTAATTCATTTATTATTATAGACTTCTAAATCATTATGCAAAGTAGAATATAGAGTTACAAAGTTAAGAAGAAAATAATCTCAGATGTTTGTAACGACAAACAATTCTGTCCCCACGGTGTCATATTTTGGGTCCAAATATTATGTAAGAAATATAGTACTTCATAATCTTTTGCACAAATTATCGAAAACTTTATTGACGTGTAAAGGCAGATCTGCACCAAAAATTGACAATTTTATAGTTGTACCAAACACTGTACATCCCTTACACATTACATTAATAGTATTTTCCCACAAGTAAAACATTTTCAGTTTCACAGTTATCGTACAAGCGCGTGTTTAAGTGGCGATTTGACTATTTGCTCTACCTACCTAAAGTAAAAACTATCCAAACGATACGATTGAAGTTATTTATTTAGAATAAAAGTAAATGTAAAAATTTTTTGTATGAAAATTGTTTGCATATCTCTGAGTGCCTGTATAATATATATATACATATACACACACATATATATATATATATATATATATATATATATATATATATATATACGTGAAAGGAAATGTGTCAATCTGTAGCTTACTACGTTTACTATTACTCAAAATTATTTCGTTCGTATAGATTAAACAGTTTTTGCTTCGGGTAAATAACGAAAATATTCAAATCGCTACTTTGACATGCGCTTGTAGGAAAACTTTTCAATATGAAAATATTTTAATGTAGGAAATTACTACAGTGTAAATGTTGGCTAGTGTTTAGTACAAATACTTAAATACGAATTTTTTCGGTGTAGAGTGCTGTTAAATCTCTTGATCTCATATGAAGCCCAGCATAGGAGTGTCTGTGAGTTTATTTCTTAAACTTCTAAGATACAAATCGTATAATGCCCCAACAAATTTCATGTCTTAATTGCTACGGATCAATACACATGAGTATACTACCGAAAAACAATTGTATTTGGCTTGGTGACGCGTATCGTCAACTTAATTCTTCGACAAGTAACATACAAACTATAAATGAGTGAAAAAAGTAATTTTGTATTTTACGTACTGAAAGAAGCATTTCTTCAGGCAACGAACAAAAGAAAAACAATAACACAACTAAAACAGCTGGCCTTAATTTCCTTTCAATGAGATTGGACACAAGTAGAATCGGGATAATTTTACTTCCCGATACCCCAACATAAACAAAAATGTTATGACGCAACAAATATGGCGCCTATGACGTCGCACCATTCTTAACTCTCCTTCCCCTAACAAACTAACGGGCCTCACGGGAATGATGGGTTTCGGGCGGAAACACGCAACATCGTAATATTTCGTTTTAGTATCGCAAAATAAAATAGAGCGGATGGGTTCTAGTTTACTATTCGATACCAGACATGTGGTACCGATTACTAAAATAGAACCCATCCGCTCTGTTTTATTTTACGATACCAATGTCAAAATATATAGTTATTATGTACCCAGTCGTCAGAACAATCCACAGATATGTGTTTACTGTTGGTATCGTAAAGTAAAATAAAGCGGATGGGTTATATTGTACCACCCGATACCATAAACAGGTACCGAATAGTAAAAATAAAACCCATCCGCTCTATTTTATATTGCGATACCACGTCAATATAGTTCATTACCACTCGATATCAAGTGGTAACGAATAGTAAAAAAAACCGTCCGTTCTATTTTACATTGTGATACCACTTCAATATAGCTTAGTTAATTTTTCCAATTCCTTCTTACTGGTTCACTAAGCCAGTTTCACTTCTACAGTATTTACCTAACATTTAACCAAGATAATATTAGCACATAATTAAAAATTACCGTATCAACTGACCTTGAACCACATGCGTGTTATTATAATTATCTAGAGTATTATTTACGGACGTAACCAAGCTAGGTTATTCACTTACCTACCTAAAATACCTGTAACACAACACCCCCACATAACCATTCGCTAATTTTCAAAACAATCTATTTCACACGAAACTACTCGTTTCCACCATACTACCCCTCCACACATATTACATATTTTCAAACTTACCGCCACATAACTTTCACGTTTCACCGAAATGTTCTTATATTCTCTTCTACCCAATATCACCACACACTCGTAACAACCAAACGAAACCTCACTTTTCAGTTATAATGATTTTTCATTTAAATTTATATCTTTCACTTCATAATACATTGATTTCTGTATTTTTTACTTTATTGTGACTCACTCAATGAATGAACCGTCCAATAACTTACTTATTGTTCAAATAAACACCATTACTTTCACGTGCCCAGCTTTATCCACTACTATACCGATACAACACTCCATAGACAACTAATACGCTACTAACGATTCTGCAGGAGTATCAACTTCCACGAGATTTTTCGTGTTCGTTCTTGATATGTACTGTCACTTTGATATTTTTATTAACGCACGAACCACTTTTCACATATAAAAATCTGTAGCCATTGATTCTTTTTCAAATTTGTATTCATAATTTTATCTCGTTTTTTTATTTGCCGCTTACTTTAGGTCTTAATCGCCTTTATTTTGACTCGTAACATTCGAAGTGATGTCATATGCATAAACAAACATCAATTTTTTTTTGTGGTATCGAGATCTAAAATTGAACCGTAGAATTTAGCGGCAGAATATTAAAAATGTTTTGGAAACAGTTTATAATATAGTTTTACTCTCTTGCAACGCGAAGTAACACGTAAAAATAAAGGATCAAATAAGTGTTGTTCTTTATGGGCTCGGGTTCCGAGTTTCTAGATTTTTCACGATCATTATTTTGAATAACGAAATACAGGAGCCGATATCGTAAAATCGCTCTGTAACTTTGTTATTACTGAATTTAACTATGATATCTAATTTTGTCCAGAAAAAAAGTACAACATGATGGTAGCTGATTAGGTAAGTACTGAAAGTTCCTTTTAATTTGTAAGTTAGCTAAAATTCTTTATACCGTTTGTCTCGAACAATTACATTAAATAGTAAAACCAATTTGCAACGAAGTCCAAAATAATATCTTTGAGGTATTATATCAGGCCAGTATAAAGTTTAAATAAAGGAAGACTTATACAAAATAATGATCTGAAATTTTAATAGGTTTTATCTTTATCAAATAAGTGCTATACGTATTTTGTTTTCCGGGAAATAACGCAGAGATAATATTAGAATAATAACGATAATATTTGTGAATAAATATGTAATGAAATTCAATTTCCACGTCACCGTAGTAGGCGAATACAGTATATAATTGAACAAATAACTCAGTATCTGGCTACAGAAGAATTTCTCTGCTGCTCCTATTACTCTGAGCATACCTTCACTAAACGTAAAAGATTACTGTCGTCTTTCGCTTTATTATTCACCCTATTCGAAAATGAATAATCTCAGGCAGACACATGAAGAAATTTTACAAGTTACTTGAGAAAAGTGAGGATAAGAAGAACTGATGTGGATAAGAATTCCTCCTGGTTTAACTATTCAATTGTAGGAATGCCACTATGAAGGCAAAGACATGATAAACAAATAGGAAGTAACCCTGGCATTCAATCCTGAAATTTAATTAAATTAATTCTATTTACTAAATTTACTGTCCAAAGTAGACTTAAATTTCGTGCAGAAATAATATTGAACATGTTGTATAGGACTTGTTATAACAATAAGACAGAACAAACAACATTAAATATAATAGAGTTGCATTTAATTGTTAAGATATAAAATTAAGGGTTTTATTGCAACATTAATATATCTCCACATACGTAAATTGCAATAGTCACATTATAGTAAACACGAGTTCTCATAGTTTAATAAAACTAAATTCAAACATATTTTTGTATTTACAAATATTCTAAATGAAGTTAAATAAAAATTAAGTAGCAGATTTTCAACCCTTTTCTTAAATAAACGTGTTTTACTCATTCAAAACTATTTCGAAGTTAATAACACAAAAATATGTCAAAGTATGTTTAAATAATAAATCCATAGCGTAAATTTAATTGTGTGAAAACTACTATGACAGTGGTTACTACAAATGTTAATAATTTTTAACTGGTGAACAAAAATATTTCAATCAAGAAGCACATTTTTAATCGACTATATAATTTCGCATTTTCCCTCATTCATCCGTAGCCAAGCGTATTAGTTAAGGCAATTTTAAAAAAATTATGTATTAAATTGTTGTAGTGTCGGACCGAAAACTGCTACAAAAATTTACTTCATATTTATTAATTGATTCCTTGTACGTACCTAAATGTTATATGAATATGTGTATTAATATGCTGAAAATTTATTCACAATAGTAAAATACAATTTTATAGTTAATTATACAAACATAAAGGAAGATTAAACATCCTGAGTGATACCACAACTGTACTTAACTTAATGGCAGTAAGAATACTAAAAATAATTAAAAACCAATGAAAGACTATTTTTCTAAATCCCATTTATAAAATTCCCGTGTAGAGCAATGAATAAAATAATGTTTTGATATTTTTTCAAGAACAAATTCAGGACGAAATTATAACATGCAATTTAATTTTGTATCTACGCCACAAGTGATACCAATATCTAAACTATGTCTCGAGAACCGTTACAATTTATAAAGTGGATTGTTAGGCCTATACCCTTTTCACGGACCAAAAAAAATTCCAATGTATAATAATTATATATTTTTAAATAAGCCTACTAAAATTAATCAGAGGAAGTAATTTATATGTACAATATAATTATTTCTAACCAGACAACATAAATGCAGTGAAAATAAACTTTAGGCTATTGTGATGTGTAAATTCAAGGCACGTAAATTATGAAACTGGCAAATCAAGATATTTCGCAGCTTTCAAAACTTAACTGTTACTATGACGTTCATTTATATGAACAAACACTAGTATAGTTTATTATTTATATTTCAGATTTTATTTGAACAAACAATCTTCCGGTAAAATGCATGCATAAAAAAATCGCAAAACTTCTTTCCGAATAGAAAAAGTTCCTTGCTGTAACGAGAAAAGAATTTTCATCCTTAGATTTTTTTTAGAACGTCGCTAGACATAAGCTGATAGAAACGGCGTTTGTTCCACACGTAATGTTTAAATGATGATTGTTTTGAAGAGAATTTTACCTCCGACATCTCTTAATTCAAGACTTTTACTACAAGTCTCAACAAATACAGTTTAATAATCTGCTAAAATATTATTATCAAATAAAAAAAGATAGTAATAAAAGTTTACTAGTAATAATTTTTATATACAGACCGCTGAAATTGTAAGTAGCTAAATTTTATTGAAGACATACCACTAATTCAGCTCTGATTTCTTCTCTTGATCTCAATAAAATTAATGAAGGCACGAAAATATTCTTTTACATCTAACTCATTAGCTACATCGGTTTGAAGAGAAAACATCCTAATCACGGGCATTATGTTTTGCAATAAGAATTCTATTGTCTCTTATAGTAAAAGTTGTGTTTGTTCATTGTTATATTGTCACTATAAATTCAAGCAAATGTAAAATTTCAAGTAATATTCTGATATGTTAGTTTGTTCTACTGTGTAAACTGATCAATTTGATTAGAACGTATATTGGCACAAATAAAAAAAAAAATTAAAATCGTAGGAATACTAGGAAGACACGGAAACTAACGGCGTTGATGAACGACCCTCGGACTAAATGTGATCAAAGGTAAAGAGTGAACTCAAGGAATTTTTCCAGTGACTGATGCAAAATTCATTAAAACACTTCTCACGACTGATAGAAAATGCTATGCAGTAAAAAAAGGACACTGCAAAAACTTACAGAACACATGTAACGTCGACTTTCAAAACATCATGAAAGAAGACGGTGTCTCGTTTTACAGGAGATGTAAATATACTACCAGCACTCCGTTCCCGGTTTTTGAGGCTATTTCATTACATAAGTGAAAGTGAACGGAAGCTGGCACCATGCTGAGTCGGTTCCCCATTCGCCGAGCAGATAAGTTCTTTTACAGCCAGTCTGCAGACCAATCAGTGTGATACCAACCAATGTTAATCTCTTTGACTCAGTGTCGCAGTTACAGCTACAATGTAAAAAATCATTTGTCAATACAACGCAATGAAGAATTGGAGTTTCAGGAAAGAAGGTACACTGTAAAAAAGTCCTAAAATGTTTAGGAAGAAATTAACCTAAACTCAAAATGGGACAATTGCCTTGTAAATATGCAAACTTGTACAGTTGTTAGAAGACTGGTAACTTCAGTATACATTTGACTGTTTTATAAAAAAGTTTAGGAGTGTTACTATGGATGTCTGGGAAACAATTCTACCATACCTACTTTCTTAGCGCTCCTATACGTACTTGTGGCAAATTTAAAAACTATTTTTTAGAGTGTATGATAAAATTGATTCCCATACATCACTAGTAGCGATCTTATACATTTTTAGGACTCACTCAAATTTCTAACAGTTTTATCATACTTGTATAGTTAAAATAAGTATGGTAAGTGACCAATATTGTGTATGGGTTAAAACTTCCATTACTATTCAAGGAAGTGTTTTACAGTGAACGATTTAAGAAGTAAGAAACAGCATCGTCTAGCTGTTAATATGTGTTTTAAATTCCCAATTCAACAGAGCGCATTATTTTATAAGAACTTTGAATTAAATCAATCACTATACTTTTTTATCATTATTATCTTGTTCTTAGGTACATGTATCAGTATAATAATGTTCTCCGCATATTTCTGACGTACTTTTCGATGTGTGTAATTTATACCAAGAACGATTTAAATTTTTTTCTCTCATTTTATGACTATTACATTAGTTTTTAAAGAACACAGAATGTTCACTCATGATTTGGTAGACAACAGCTAAATATGGTTTCACCCAAGACTGTATGAATGGCAAAGGGAAGCGAAAAGCAACACTAGAAAATACATCACGGATACGCCCCATTTTCATTATTTAAAACTTTGTTTTCTGATTCGTAGGGTTGGTACGTTGGAGCGATGATTGCGTGCCCTAGAAAAATATTTGTCCTAAGGCGTTTACGGAAACTTTACTCGATCTACTCGATGGAGGACATTACTCATAAACCGGAAACCTTCTGCGAGTACAGTCTAACGCTGTGAGGGATTTCTAAATATTCAGCTCGATCTCTTCGCCGCATCTGCTCAGGTCTTCCTGCACAGGAGCCGGGTAGATAGCCACTAGCAGACGACAAAAAGGAAAGCGCGCGTTAAACGTAAACAAACACATGCTCTCGTATGTATACATAAAATAAAATATTTTGCACGGCACTTGAGTGCATGTTGAACAAAGAAGACGTTCGAATTTGGATTAGAAGTCTGGAAGAGTTTATTAAGTAACAATTTCATCAGAATAACGTAATTCATGAATGGAATGAACTAGGTAGTTACTATTATTAGGCCTTCTAAACATAAATTTTAAACTTATAAAATTTTGAATTTTTTTTGCATATTGTGGTTTCTAGATTAATGCAAAAAGCTGTGGTTTTGTGTTAAACTTTTCATTTTGTAATCCTTTATTCTTATGAAAATTTTTGGAGGTAAACTGTGGCATTTTCGTACAATATACATTACTAGTACACAATTGTAATGCCATACGCTAATTGTACCGGCAAGGATATTATGCACTGTCCGAACTTCTGCACATTTTGCCGTATTTTTTAAATAGGCCGCCAGCATACTTCGAGTTTAAGCACGCTTGAAAAAAAAACCGTTGAACATCGAACGACTGAGTAGATCCGGTCACGTGACCAAACTATCGAGTAGATTATACCTACTACGTTTCCGTAAACCCCTTAAGGCATTAATCATGCTATATACTCATTATATTTTTAACGTAACGTTCAAAGACACAATTTTCGTACTCGGGCAACGTTCAAAGCAACAAACTTTCTCTTGTATTGAGCATGATCACGTACACACCTTTAAAGTGACACAAGTAAATTAACTGTCAAAGAACATATTGCAAGCAGTCAAATATCGATATGTAATATGTCGTGAACTTGTAACTAAACATGTATATTTTTTCTCTAAGAAGCAAAATATAATCCGGAGAATTGATGTCATTTTTGGATTACCTCAGACATAGTTAGGTTCCTGCAAATTTCGTGTTACTGTTTGGCATAGGCTAGAATTCACTAGCCTTTGCTCACCCGAACATACTACGTAACGTTATTGTCTCCGGGTCTTCATATCTTTGGATATTCGCGTTACAGGATAGTGGGCATTTCACTTGATCATGTATCATTGGTCGAAGAAAATCATTCACGTGCGCCACACAAAGTCCTGACAAACATCACTAGTCAGATGAGAATACAGTAACTATGAGTAAAGTCGGTTTTCTGAAAGTAACGCCAAATTTGCGATACCCCAGACATCGCCTTAATAAACAACGTACCCTGACTGGGATCTATTACGAAGTTTGTACCTGTATTTATAAAGGCTAACGAGACAAAGATTATTGGTAATGACTTTCAGGAAGCTGCAGTGATGCAATGCGACCTTGGCAATTCGTACCACAGTGTTTCTCTGTCCGTAATTAAAAAGTTCTTCATTGTTATGTTTATTTCACCATAGCAAGTAACTTGGCATTGTAACTTATTTAAATTTAATTCAGTCTTTGATGTTTTTACTCTAATTTTAAGTAAGATACAGAATTAGGAAATACTTACTCAGAAAGTCAGCTGTCTTCTCCCACAAAGGTACTTCACGATAAAAGTATATTACTAAGAAAATACGCAAAGGTTAACAGTTATGTGACGCGTAGATCGCTACCCAAGAACAGAAAGCTATAAATCACATAAACATATTAAAATGAATCCTAATTGTTTTAATTTAGAAAAACAGAATAAATAGTTTAATATCTTCACATTTTGTTACTTTTTACTTGTTAAAACGTGGCGCATTTTATTAAAAAATTAACTTAGAATATTTACTGTCTTGCGATATCCATGTTATAATTCAAGTTTGCAACTTGTGTTATCAGTATATGTTATCCATTTAACTCATTTTTCTCTCGGAGTTATGGCATAATTTATCTTTTACTGGCATAAATTGTATATATCTTTATGCAAAGTGTATAATGATTTTATTTGAAAACAAACAATGATAGCAAAATTAAGTGGCGTTTTAGGGACATATATACACTGTCCGGATTTACTGCAATACGAATGATAGCGTTTCAATGTAGTTGTGATATATACATTGTGTTAAAATAGCTGTTTATAATGATATATGTAATGACGCACAACTTACTGGAGTAATTTATTTGCAGCAGTACACTAAAATTAGGGATCGGAAAGTTACTTTTAAAAAGTAACCGAGCTATCAGTTACAGCAACTCCACTGGAAAAGTAGCCAATAACATTTAAATTTTTAGATAAGTAACTGCTAGATGTTTTTGGAGTTACTTTGCGAAAAAATTGATCCAGTTGATACTACGCAATAAGTTAGGAAATTTTACAACACAGATTTTTTCTATCATAATAACACGATGTACTAAATAAAAGACTTCATTTTCGGTCAATGCATTTCATAGGACAATGGGCATGAGGTACGTGTTGATCTGTTGTAAAAATTTGGGTTAGGATAGCAAAGGCCATTTGAAGTATACTGGTGCTTGCCGGTACACCTTACATTAGGCCTATATATTTGCAATTAATTTAGGCACTGGAATAAAAAGTTTTTGAGTGGATCACGTAGTTACTATCGATGAATTTAAATCTCGCTGTAATCAACTACTTTCCCATGAGACATGAGTTGCTTTTTACACATGTAGTAAGTACAAAATACGCCAGCATTTAAACCGTTTTAACTGATGTGTTAATACGAATACATATATTTTTCCTAACACACAACGTATACCACAAAATAAGATTACTTTGGTTTTCGCTCTAGTGCATTTCAAAAAGATAAATGAAAATCATGGCCGTTAAATGTTGGTAATGTGGGTTTGTCGGAGTTCCACTTCGTCATTGAAGTGCATATATGCTAATGCTACTTGATTTTTCCAGTATATTATTGTAATTACTATGGCGATTCCTCAATTACACAACAGATATATAATATTTTAAGTCTAACTAATAATATTAACTCTCTAAAATACGCAACATAATATGACCACTCTGCATTCAATTGCCAACAACAATAGTTTCGAGATAGTCAACATGGGAAAACAAAGTTTCCTGAACTAAATGTATTATATCGTCACCAATATTTTTGCAGAAATTTTTCGTCTTTCGGGAAACAAAAAATCAGAACCCTGCTGAAATTAAATGCAAGAGATTTGCTTTAGAAAAAGTAATGCAAAATGTTACTACATTTATATTTACTTTGAGAGCAAAAACGTGATTAGTTACATTTACAGTTACAGAAACTTAATTGTTACGGCATTATTATATCCATTACTGAAAAACGTAACTGGTACAAGTAGTTTAGTTACTTACAACGTGTTACTTCCGGTCCATGACTAAATTTTAAATTCTGTTTTAAAATATTACGAAATACTCTCTAATAAAAGCTGCAGTAAAATATAAAGTTCGTGGTGACAAAACATCTGACTGTACTATACATGACACAAGCTACCGCAAACTAGGATAACATACTGTTAATCGCCTTAGTTAAAATAATTAAAAATTCGTAAAAAATTTAAATTTTAAATAGTTGCTACACGGTTTTAGCAATGAGTAAGTTGAGATATATTGACAATGGTTTGGAATTACAAAAAATGGTAACTATCTTTTAATTTTTATCACACGTTGCTATAGTGAAAGAATTAGTATTGTTCAATGTAACTAACCCCAGTTTACAGTTCACGAAGAATTAAGTTAAATTCTTTTCTAAGTGTAATCATACACGCTGTTAGGTACTTTGTAAAAGACACAACAATAAAATTATACTCCAGTAAACGATACATTTAACACAAATAATAATAACATTCTTATGTGGAATTTAATATAAAAACAATACTTTAAAATCATGACTTTTAAGGCAAACGTAAAATTATTAGAATTTTCAAAGCAAATAAAAAAATAAACTATTTACTTCCTATGTAATTTTAGTGGAATGATTTTATCATATTTACAATGCAAGCTAATTTTTAAAAAAATACCACGTTATGAAAAACGGAATATATTATTATCATATATTATCTTGTACAGTGCATGCGTAATATCTGGCCAAATACAGAATTTGTAAAAGTTAATTAGTCCTCCACGTATGATGACACGTGATATAAGTATAAGTGACAGGTTATTTTGTCGAACATTTTAACTACAACCTAATTTTCACATTGTAAGCAAGCAAAACATGTGTTGGAAAGAAGACGTAACACAGGAGTAACTAAAAGCGATATAAAATACATGCATCGTGTAAATGTATCCAACTGGAAAAATAGTAAAAAAGTACACGAGTATGGTAAGCAGGTGTATTAAGAATTGCGTCTAATATTAGAACATAAACCAAGCAAGTAAATGACTCATATCAATGCAAAATAAAGTACAAACCATGACAGGCATCATGCATGATATGGTTGTCTGAGCGTACAACTATTATTTTACAAATAAAGTGTGTGTAAAAGTGTACTTAAAAGAATATGCTAATATTTGCTGTTTGGACTGTATTAAAATGGTATTAAAATAATAACTTACTCATCCTTGTAAAACTGCATTCAGGAAAGTTGATAAAAAATGACGTAAGCAAGCAAAAGTTTATTTCTTTAAAAAACTTTCTGTGCAACTATATAATGTTTCTATGCCAATGGTTGTTTATTTTACTACCGAATCCATTTAATTAATTTGCCTTATAATTTGCATTTTCTATTATATATAAATCATCCGCCTACTAAATTTGTCAGGTAACCGGCCGTAACGTTTACAATTCTATTTACTTGTTAAGTATTACTAGAGGGAGATTGTTATAAATGGCTCGTAAATTATATTTACTTAAGTAGGTTCAGTTATTCTGTGTTTAGCAAGTCACATACTGCATATGTTATTAAGTACTAAAAAACAGACTAAGGGTAAATGAAAATAAAATATTTATCACATTATATTTGTACGAGATAATGTTTGCTTTGTAAATATTACCAGTGACTTCTATTTTTTGCAATACGTTTTTTGTACTTGCATAGTTTCCACAACGTGGCATGCTAAAGTCAAAATCTGAGTGCTACGGGGACGAACAAATTACGGAAACCATCAGACTTATTGAAATTAAATAATTTCTTAAATTATCTGGCATGACTTACTTCCAAAACTGTATAAAAACTCAACTAAATATGTTTGTATTCACTGACAACGGCTGAAATTTCTTTAAGTACACACTTATTTCTAAATTAAATATATTTTATTCCTATACTGTATACATTTACTGAAGCAGCCCATGACTTCATTTTCAGAAGGAATTATTTAATTTAGTTGATGTCACAATTGTAATTTTACCTGGTCATTTGTACAAAAAAACTAAGAGGCATATTTTAATGCGAGAAAAATGTAGTCACAAACAATGTCATAAAATTACACTATTCCGTAGAAAAAAAGTGAATGTTTGATGTTTTATTTGCAAGCACACTTAAGATTTTATTACTGATCAGTTACGACATTTTCTACATTTTTCAGCTGTGTAAAGAAAAATAAAAGTATTTTATGACATAACACCACCACATTTCGTAAGCAATAATGAAAATGATAATGCGTATTTACATCTTCTCAGATGTTACGAACTGGATATACCTGCAGCTATTTGTAAGATATAGCCATGCAATAGTACGTTTGATTCTTATCCAGAATTTTACTTCTGGAATGAGAAACACTATCTTAAGCTTCCAAATTTTTAAATTCAGCTAGGCCTGCTGTATTTATTCATATTCTCACCAAAATTTTCTTTTGTGAATTAGTAATGATTTAAAAATTTTCTCCGAAAGGAAATTTTGAATATGCAAAACGAAAAACCTCATCATTCCAATTCCACCTACTTTGGACTAAATATATCTTAGAGAAAATTGACAAACATTACTGGTAACAGTACTGCGCATGACTTTCCGACAATACCGCTTTAAAGAAAGTTTGTTAGGAGTAGTATTGCATACTACGTTTCTACGTATGTAAAGAATAATTGCAAGTTGTCTTACGTGAGGTGTTCAAAACAAGAATTGGTGAAGCATTGTTGATAGAATTTAATTTCGATTTACAAAATTTCACATAATGCTATATGTTTTAAAACTGTAACTGTCATTTAATTAATTTCAAACGGATAAGCCAACCAGAAATGAAGAAACGTTTATTTCAAAATAATTTGTTACAACAAAAATTTTTTCATTGTTTAATGATTGTAAATGAAAATAAAAATAATAGAAAATAGTAGATAACGATATTATTTATACAATGCTTTATTTGTCATAATTTTACTGATATACAAAAAAAGCCATAAACGGATCTAATGTATTTAATTAGGTAACACATTCCCATGAATACTCCAGGTGTAGAAGATTATAATTTTTAGAGTTATGTATTGATATTAATATTCAGAAACCATTTTAAGCAGATAAGTTGTAAGTTTCATGGTTTCAAAAGTGTTGAAAGCTTTTACTAACCCGTAAAGGAAAGGTTGTAGGATAAACCACTTAATTAAAATAATTATAATTGACGATTATATTAGTAAATATAAGTTAAATGTTGTTACGTACAAAATTATGAAATCATTGTTTACTAGTTCACGTTACTTGCTTATATACCCATGTATGGTTTAGCAGCAATATTAGGCTGTGTTATTCAGAGCTCAGTTTAGATGATAGGTGACGTCATAAATAGTGCCTAAGAAAACCAACGAATTTTACAACACATTTACGTACCATCCTAGAATTTGAAGATAATTCGTGTAGGCTCAGTGACAGTCCGTTAAACAAAACTATCTGGAAGGGGTGTAAAACTTTTATTAAACAGACGTACACCACAATAACGTACAGGAACTATATTAAAATTCATTCTTTCTAAGGAAAGTTTTAGGAAAACAGAAAGGTATTTTGAAGTTGTTGTTACAAGGAAAAAAATCAGGGTTTCAGCGTTATAGCGTATGAGGAGACACAGTAATAACTCGCCAAGACGAATAATAAGTAATATAGAAATGTCGAAACGAAGAGCTTTATACAATTTATTAAATTGTAGTACGTATTTTTCTTAGCATTACAGACAAAACCGTTAGTGGACCTACGTCATTAACGATGAATGTTACAGAGTCGTAGAAAACCCCCAGGAGAAAACACATGAAAAGTCGGTCTGCTGGAGTTTCTCAGTCCGTACATATGCCTCAAGACTGACAAAGATATCAGTTTCAGAAATTTCGCATTTGAAGTAAACGAAGTAAGTCTGTTTTTATTGTCTGTGTTTACATATAGCCTATTCGAGTATCCGGTAAATTTGTGCGTCCATTATTTGGTATGTTTTCACACGCCTGATTTTGTCTTTATATTATTCGACTTTGGATATCGTGTTGTCTTTTCAGAACAGGCCTAAAGTCCTTCCAGTGATTGTATTCTGTTGGTTTTTACTCTTATATTTTGGTTTTGTCTTCATCCTGGATATGACTATGTGTGTTGTGTGTTTGTTGGCTACGCTGGAAGTTTAGTATTCGATGTAAACCTAATTCAAGAATCGTTCAAAGTTTTATTTGTGCACTAATTTAGTGTAGGATTCAACTTATTATCCGATTAAATATAGAGTGAGTGAAGAGATTTGTCAGCTCTCGGCAGTGAGATCATGAACGCTGGTGAGGATAACATGTGGTGAGTGTGAAGAAATGAGGAAATGTAAAGGAGAAAGAAATGGGAACACTCCAACAAAATCACATCTGCCAACAGTTTGTTCCGCCACTTTGTCTACATGCGGAAATTCGGGAACGACCCCGTCGGGAACTGAATACTAATATATATGGTGGAAGGGAAATTATATGACCACTACCCGACCGCGTCTCACATGAAAAAACTTCAGGTGACGTTATCTTCTTGAAGAGTCGGCAGATTTCCTTATCACTTAACAAATTCAGTGACCATTCTTTCAGTAAGATAAAACGTAATTGCAGTTCTTTGCCACCATATGTAGCGGTGCATTCCAATAACATTTAATCAATTTTTTAATCTGCTATTTTATGATTTATCTTTTAAAAATTGTTTATTTCATGCTCATATTGTACAGATGATTTATTATGATACACGTGAATACATTTGAGACAAATTAAGTTAATTATGTTCTTGATATTCTATATTATGTTCTTGGGCAGACAAAATTCTCAAGTGTTCATATTAAATTTACTTACAAATGTATGTACTACATGCCGAATACGGTACCAGTCGGTAAAGTTACCGTGGAACATAGTAAAAACGTATTCTCAAAACGTAGACAGGACTTTCTGTTAATTTAATGGGCACGTAATTAAAAAACACAGTACCTATTTAAATATTTCGAAGTACTTTCGTCCTATTTAAGATTGAAAGTCATCTTAAAAATACATAAATTGTACAAATTATCTCAGAGAAATCAATCAAAATTTCTGAATATAAATACATACGAAACATAACTGTTTGATTAGCTTTTTCTCCTAAATTTATGACTGAGATTGTCAGGAAACTAAAGTTTGGTTCATGAATTATTACACAAACCCAAAATAATTTATGGTCACGGTTTTTTTTGCGCTATAAACTGTGGTTAATTTGTAAACGGAACGATTTTGATGTACCTTCACAAAAATCTTTAAAATTGTACTTGGGAACATAGCATAGATAAATTACAAAAAGAGGAAATTGAAATCTACATGTCATGGAAAAGAAGAAAAAAACTTTTCTTCCATACATATAATATATAGCTTACGTGGTAGATTATTTCTACCGTGCCTATGTTACAGACTTCGCAATGTAAATATATTTTTGACTGATGTTTATTTGATGCTTTACTCCCTTCCGATCATCATGGATGTTTGTGTATCCCCGAGCTTCTCAGAGAGAGACACAAAAAGTTATAAAATATTTGTCAAGTCAACAATTTTTTGTAAAATTGTTATCAAAGCGTCTTTCCTCATTTTACTTCATAGTAAACAACACCAGGATAGAAAACTAAATACTTAACGATGAAATATTAAATTGCTATAATTTTAAAATAAAACAAATTGAGTACTCAAATGAGCAAATATTTTAGTAGTAGTAGATGCGATGTAATTATATTCTTAAATAACGCTCCGTGTATTGGATATCCCTAAACAACTTACAAACAATGAACTTTTGTACGGAAGTATTATTACTATAAATTAATTTTGAGTATAGTACCGTGATTTTGTAACCAATGTTAGCTGTACGTGTGTCGTAAACATATATATTTCTTACATATATTATAAGACATGCGAATATCCTAGATATGCAGTTTTGTGATGATTACAAGCCACATGGAAAAATTAAATCTACTGTATAAAATTTTGACAAACTGTTGTGTAGAACATAAACGCTATGAATTTAGACCCTAGGTATGCCAGAAAACTACAGGATTGCAACTGTTTTGTCAGTTAGAACAAGGAATTATAAATATATGAGAATAACACTTACTACAATGTTTGAAACAAATTAAATATGTATTTTTTAAAAATTATTGTAGAAAATTCATGCCTTTTAAATAATATCTTTAGCATACGTATGCATGAACATAAATTGATCTTGGTTATATGCCAATAAACATGCAAGTCATTACGTTGGGGGGGGGGGCAGTGACATATAACTGAAGATAATTTTTGTTTATTTAGTGAAATATAGCGCGTCTGTAAAAATAAGGTGGCTGTCTTCAATTCTGGGTTCTTCAGTAAGTCATTTTATTCTGGTGACACATTTCAACAACCCCTCCTCCTCCTGTGGGATTTTAATTAGTCCTTGCAAAGCATAACGTTATTCTCTGAAGAATGGAGTATAATAGAGCTTAAGGATGTTGCCTGCCTCGTAGTTCTGGCGCGAACAGGAATAGGAATGTACATTTTAAATAATATTCGGTTTATTTCAGTACCCATTTAACCTACATATACGCCACCTGACTTTTGGTACATCTTGGTGAGGCCCTCACACCTGTGGAATCTTTTTGGTGTTTACTAAATACCCTTGAAAACTATAAACAAATAAGTACTTTCATCATCAAAAACACTCGAAAACATCATCTTATAATTTGTTTTCCTATATTTCTACTTCCGAGGCAAAAGTCTCCTTTCTCAATGCAGAAAATGGCGTTTGTCCGAAAACTATGGCATTAAAATTAACAGAGGACTGCCGAGTATATTTTAATATGTGTATCCCACTAGTAGAAAACAACTTAAACCACTATAAAACACCAGAAGCCAACATACCTACTCACAACAGAAGCCAAACATTGCTCACGAAACGTCTCTCAGCTAGGCAGCGACCTAAATTGTTCGATTCGTTACACTGTGAACTTCAAACCTTTCACTTACAAATAAATCATCACGTAATTAATTTGTTCTTAAAACAAGATATATATATATATATGTACTTTGCAGATTTATCTACAACTTCGCTCTAGCTTAAGATACAAAGCAGAAGATCTGGATCAAACTGGCAACTGGTTATCCTCCACAGTTTGAATTAATTTAGATCAAATAGGTATATGTTCTGTTGTTTCTATTCAAACTGTAATTGATACTGTAAGCCCATACACTGTGAACTATGAATGATTGTAAATGTTGTGGATAAATCGAAACTTATCCCTCATAGAACGACTGAGTCTCAAAGTTACTTTTATGTTTTACACCATGCTGAAATATATGGTTTATTTCCCGTTTCTACTACTGAATCCAGCTAACATTTTTATGAATCGCTTACTGTTTCAAACTCCTGTAAAAGATTTTATAACTTCTTCACTAATGGATTTAACTGAAATTGTAACGAACGGTAATTCAATTTTTTTAGTATGGTTTCTTCAGATAAACTACTACTGCCAATGAATGCACGCATTTAATCAAAATTAAATTAATTAAAAATACCTTGTATGGAATGCATAAATTGAGTAAAACTAAATAACACCGTGTTTAGTCATTCTTTATCCGAACTTACTTAAAACTAACCCCTTTTACATGAGAAAATCTTAATATTAAAACTGTATAACATCCCACATTATTTAGAAAGAAAACAGTTATAATAACATGTATTAAAATGAGCTTCGACGAAACATATTTTGTCGATGTTTTCTTTTGTAATTATTTTTTTAGTTTAAAATATTTTAGTGTTCAGAAAAATCTTACATGAATTCGGTATTTCTTCGGTCTTTACTGTATGTTGACTCGTCCGAAAGGGTATATGGTAATATATGATAGGATATATTATTGCCCGCGAGGAAAAATGCAATAGCGATTTTTCTGATGCGTCGAATACTTATTAATTTTTATTTAACTGTCGCTTAATGAATTAATGAATGGGAATTTTTCTTGATAGAATGACTGAACTTAGCACAGGTTTTTCTTCACCAACACGTGGATATGACTGAATTAGTTACTCAGTCAGTAGAATTATGTGTATTTATCTAAACTTGTGTGATTGCAAAGACATGCGTGGTAATGTTTTCGGAATTTATCTGTGACGTTGCCCGAAGTTAACAATGAGTTTGAACCACGTGGCTTGTAGAGCCCTAAGATAAATGCTGTAATTGTGCTTACAGTGGTTCTGAAATTATTTTTTAACGCAAATTAGTACATATATTAAAAATTCATTCTTAGAGTTTTGACACTTATATATCATCATTTGTACCTTAATTTTTCCGTTAAGATACACCAAACGGATTTGTAGATTTTTGCTCTGAAGTGTCACTCATTTTGTTGACAAAATAAGCCAAAATGAAGCAAACGGTACCTTATTAAAAAAAAAAACACTCTGGCAAAATTGTGTACACAGTCTCAATTTTTTTCAAATCATTTGATTAAAACATATTCGAGTTATTTGCAATTATTTGACATAATGAAAGATCATGGCCTTAATCATGCAAAAAGTGACCCAATAGGCCTACACCTGACTCACAAAAAAATGGCAACATTTAAAGGCATTCCTGATGGGAAATTATTATTAATTAATTTATATTGTTTACCTCAACGTTAACCTTTATATTCAATTAAATATATACGTGATGTTTATAAGTCGCAGTGAAAATTGCCTATTAAAATGTCGTTGAGATAGGAATTTGCCGAGAGAAATAATTTAACAGGGCCTTATAAAAGTGGTTACTATCGTAAAAAGCCTTGGAACAATTTAAAAAAAAAAAACTCGAAAAAATTGAGACTTTCGCTACGAAATAATTGTGTGGTTAACACAATAATATTTCTTGTTGACCACAATATTAACGGTGACAGTAAAGTCTTCTGGCGGTGAGTACAAAAATACATGTTTGGCACGTTAAACACCAACAAAATGTTTTGTAACTGCCACAAAATAATTTTCCGTGAAAAACGCTTTGGTTTGATTCCAGAAGTCAACCGACCAGAGGGAAAGTTGTAGGCCATCATGTCGTGTATGGACGTATGTGGATTCCACCTAGCTTTGTTTAAGAGTACTGATGATTTTATTTGTTATAAAATATGATATTTAGCATCTAACTACTTGGGGTCGTTGAAAAATGTTTCTATATTGCCTCAAAGACTATAAACGTTGAAACTACTACTTAAAATTCCGTCTTCTTATCCCACATTATCTTCCATTGGGTATCAATAATCTTTTTTACGTTCAACGTTTTCCGATAGCATAAATGTTAAACACAATTTGTTCCTTACAATTATAAACTCACTGTTATTGACGAGACTCAATATATTCAGTGCCCCTTAAGGCTTTGTTCCTAATAAATATTTCGAGATAATCTGAAGTAATGCGAAAAAATATTTAGTATTTGTGTCTTCTGGCGATAAGTTATACATTACACATGTCCATAAAAATTTTACTCTTCCTATTGTAATTGAAAATACTGTTATTGCTCCAAGTGTTACTGGAAAAGAAATTGCAAAGTAACCGGATTAAAAGTAGTAATTAAATTCTAAATTTAACGACGGCTACTAAACAATAATTAAAATTTAAGAATAATAACACGTTTTCCTAAGGTATCAACATATAGTTTAAATTAACAACGTTCAAATACTACAGTATAACCGTACTGCATGAAATAATTAACAAACAAAAATACTGCGAATGCATGGTTACGTACAACTTAAAATTGCTAACTAAACTATGAGATTACAGGCAGAGAAGTAAAAGTTTTTTTTCTGCGTATATTGCAAATCACTAACCACTGTCGTATTGCGGTTGAACTGGTATAACTAAAATATAATCAACCCTAAAGTTGCCGTTAAATATTTTTCGAACAAAATAAGAATATATACGTCATATTTATTCACGACATCGCTTCAAAACGTATTTAACACTTTTGCAAAAACACCATTTACTATTTAATTTTTATTAAAATAAAAAAAAATGTATCTTTAATGTACATTGTCGCATAATTTTTAAAACAACAATTCTATTTTTTGAAGTGTATGAGGATAGCAGAATAGCTTAATTTATTTTTTGATTTGTGGGTAATAAGTGTGTAGATAGACGCTGCCTTCATGTTTCTGCTACGGGCATAAACGCTCATAAGCCAATCCCGTATCGCACTTCGTGTTTGCAACGTACCAGCCATCCTTTGTGAATCTCCCAACTTGTCTTGCTGTACCGCTTTTCACCGTTCGTTATTTTCGCAAATTTTTTTTTTGCAGTGCCGCGCAACCGGTTTTATTATACTGCATTCACTACATTATGTGTATGTGCATCGTTGCAAAGTTTTTGCAGAGCAAGTTCTGGCCTTCGGCGAGGGGATGCAGCTGAAAAGAGGACAGTTTTACAATGCGCGAAACGTCTGCAAAGGGTAGTATGCAAATTTTGAACTGCGGATCCCCAGTGCAGTCTTGAATTGTCCAAGTACAACGTGCCACATAAATACTGTCTCCTCACATGAGGATGAGCGCTGAAATTCGTACAGCAACAAAAAAGCCGTGAGGCAAGATTATTTACGAAACCGCATGTTCCACCAAGTAACTTGTTAGTGATTTCAACCTTCGTTCTGAATATTTAATAAACTGGTTCATAATTTATATTTCACATTAGCCTACAGACTGCGTGAAGATTCTCTTATTGCTTAAACAATATTCTTATTACTTAAATAATATAAAATAATTTATGTAACCACATAATCAAAGACATTGTCTTCATGTTTCTGATTTCACAATATATTGTCTTCTACGATTACTGTTATCAGCATTAAATTAATACGTAGCCATAATATAAACTGTAGGTCTTTACCAGTAAAATATTCCCGACAGTAAATATCTTGGATTACTGCCATTTAAACATCTGATATATGACATGAAATTGTTAATACAAATTTTTTATTTCATGAAACTGAGATAAAATAAAGTAAGTCCTACCTGTTTTGCAGAACCTAAATTTACAATTAGTAGCAGATAAACAAAACAATACATCTTATCCAACAGTTCCTAGAACATAAAAAACACTAACGTTTGTATGAACAATGTATATCACATACAGAAAATATCCAATTTCACAAAAGTTGAACGTTCTTTATGTAATGATTT
Source organism: Medauroidea extradentata (assembly GCA_003012365.1). Taxonomy (NCBI): domain Eukaryota; kingdom Metazoa; phylum Arthropoda; class Insecta; order Phasmatodea; family Phasmatidae; genus Medauroidea; species Medauroidea extradentata. The sequence continues at coordinate 115,104 of PNEQ01028402.1, forward strand.
AAATAATTTTACATATAATTTCGCAACTTTGCTGGTAGAACAAGTTTCCCCGCAAATAAAATCAAAACAAAAGGTACACATTTGCTTATTTTTACGTTTCAGGTTTTAGTAAATAATTCATATTCTCAGTTTTTTTGCGAAGAAATTTAAAATCTTGTTGTTTTTCGTGCACTTATAGACAGCTGTGGACATTATTACATACAGTTTGCAAACCATCATGTTAACGAAAATTTATGATGAGTACGGTAAATATATTATTTGTTTTTGAGAAATAAGTTGCAGAATAATGTGTGTGTATATATATATATATATATATATATATATATATATATATATATATATATATATATATATATATATATATATATATATAAGGGACTTAATTTACTTTCAACATTGAAACATTTCGTGTGAATGTAACTAATGACTTCAATAATGGTTGAGATTCATCTATTTCTTCCGAATACTCTGCATCATATATCTCGAACTGTTTACCTTTGAATTGTACCATATGGCTTGAATTAATTAAACTTATTATTCTGAAGTTCATACTCACAACGATAAGTTTTAGATTACCTGTAGCTAAGTCTTGTGTGATGACTCAAGGAATAAAATACAAAACATGTACTATTGCACATATGAAATGAGATATTATGAATTCATGTTATTGCAAGAAAGCTGAAAGGTAGGGATTAAAATAGACTCTTTTTTTTAATGTTAAAAGCCTATATGTTAAGCAACAATGTAGACTGTATAGGCTTACGATGTATTTTTAATGACAGCTCCTAAAAATTGTAACAGTGACTATTACACAGTGTATGTACACACACACACATATATATATATACACACACACACATTTATTTTAGTGCCCAAACCATTGATAAATACATTTAATTTTCGTATTGTGAACCATTTTGTTTATCACTAATTACATAATGTAAATATACATAGAACATATAAATAATAATCAAAGAATCAATAAGGCAATCTAAAAAAGTAACAAAAATATTTTTTAACTCAACATCTAGTTAACTAGAGAATTACTAACAAAAAATCTCATATGATAAGAAAAATATTTCCTTATTTTCGAGCATTTCTATTGAGGAAAAATTAATAAATGGTGAAAATTATATCTGGAAAAATCAAGGGCACTAGTAGTGTGATACGTTTGTTTACATTTTAACAATGATGTATTTATTACGCTCATATGATTACCAAATCGGACGCCATAAATCAACATCAACTAAATTCATGACTCTTAAAATTTTGTAACAGTATATTTAACAGAAACATATTCTGTATAAGTCTCTTGATATAGTGAATCTGATGGAATAAAATAGCCTAAAACACAAGAACAAATACATTTACAAACACACAACTCAATTATTTAAATTTTTATTTCTATTGCACGTGTTTTGTGCATAAATTCTCTTTATTTCAGCTATAACTCACTGCGTTCAATCAGACTTTAAAATTTCCTCAGCATTATTTGCCGACATGCAATGTTTGTAACTTTATATGCAAGCCATATCACATAAATAGAACAGTTATACATTTTCAGCGTCTTTAGAAGTACATAGGAATCACTTATAAATAAACATTCGTGATGTCTCTACGGCAAACAAATTAAATTATTACGTTACTCTTTTTGAATTCGTGGTATAGCTTTTTAAGAATAAAAAAATACTAATAAAAACTTTAATACTTTAGAACAGGGTTCAACATTTACATAAAAATGATGAAATTAACATAGGCCCGTTACTAAGATAACGCTGCATACATAATTTAAGGATGACTTAAAATACCTTTTCGTTTATTTTAAGGTAATTTTACTAAAAAGGTTGATTGGCTTACTAATATTCTGACACAAAAATCAAAATCTAAGATAAATATAAGTCCTGCAAAAATTTTTTATATATTTATCACTGGAATTCAAATGCTAGGTATACTCAACATTATAGATTAGGTGTACTCTTCAGTTTAACTTCGTTAGAGAAACCTAATTTTTGGGAGTTCATTTGATCCTAAGATCTATTGAAGTTCTGGCGAACAACTTTTGGATAGAAATTTATGTGAAACAGGAATGATAGACTTTAGAGACGAAACACGGTATCGCAACTTATACCGAAAATATGAGTGCGTAGAGAAGAGATTTTGGTCAGCGTTTGGTACCAAGTTTGTCGTTAGGTGCGTATGAAGCAGTGCCGTAATACAAGGATAGGGTGAAAGGAAGACCCCGAGTAAACCCTCTAACAGCAACTTCCGCCACGTTCCGCTTATGCTAAAACCGGGAATCACCCCAATGGGAATCAAACCCACATAGCCGTTGCGGGAAGCGAATGTTTTTATCAGTTCACTACCTCAGTCAATTTGAGATATTCCATTACTTTGGAAAATTGTAACTACTTCCCTCTGTAGCAACAATTTCCTAAAATAGATAAAGCATCATTTCGTTCAAAATAATTGATCATATGTACCTATTTGGACACTAAGCGAGGTGGCGCAACTGTAGGACGTCAGACTCGCATTCAGAAGAACTCGAGTTTGACACCTGTCTCGTGCTGCCTTCGGTTTTCGAGGATTTCCCGTCGTTGTTCTATGGTAGATACCGTAACAAGGGCCATGTCCGATTCATATTCCAGTGTAACACTATGTGTAAACGTTCCTAACGATCTCGTCGATACGTAAAACCTAGTCAAAAAATATTTTGACTCACATTATACTCGTGGAACAATCAAAGAGTAGCGTTTCTGTATTATTTTCATTCATGTTTTGAAAAATCTTTCATAAGCCTTTTACAATAGTAACCGTATTAAGTTTTTGAATATGAACGGTTTCTATGCAACGGAATCAGTATGTTTGTTATAATTGAAAATTTGCTACTGTAGAAGCTGAACCTCTTTTATTGACATGCACGGTGAAAACATAAAAAAATTTCAATTATAAAGTATCGACATAAAAATGGAAACGAATATTTGAATTTGTACGTGTGTGTATACGTGTGTGTGAACGAAAGCTATATACAGCGGGATATTTACCAGTGGAGATGTGTGCGTTTTGAGTTGAGGGAGGGAGAGGGGGGGGGGTACATAGGAACAGCATTATGTGCGACACAGAGAAGTACATGGCAACTGATCTCTGAGTATTGTGTTAAGGCAAGGGGGAGGGGAATGTTTCACGAGGGAGGGTGTGCGACAAGGGTGGACGCCCGGCTAGAAAGAGACGGTCGACGCGGATATGCGATAAGTGGAAAGGAGGGAAGAGGGGGACAGAGAACAGGCATCATATTTTAAATGCTGATTCGATAGGATGGGGGTTCGAGGCCAGGCGCGAGCACTGCACAAATATGGCCGCCGCGCTGTAGGGCTGCGAGTGGTAGGCATAATGGGCAGCGAGGGTGTGGCTGGGAGGGGAAGGGGAGAAGGGCGGGTTCGTATGCAGAGTGCCGGGTTCGACTCGCGGCCATGGCATGGCAGTTCGGTCGGGGGTGGGGACGTACACAACACAACGTGAATGTGGTCTGAAATGGGAGTGGCTTGCTTCCGCACCCCCACCCGTCTTCCCACGACAGAACCAACTACCCCTTCCCCGCCTACAAATCCAAAATGGCCGCCCGTTATTGATGACGATGACTCTGACGAATGATGATGATGAACCAATCGGAATAATTTTCCTGGTTGCTAGGAAAAGGGGAGGGGGTCGAGGGAAAGTGCGAGAGGGGCATATATCGACAATCTGCTCTAACAAACTGGTTGCAATTGTTCGCGAGTGGTGTTTTCCCTGCCTCCCCCCGCGATCTACTATACCGATATCGTAACCAAGACCTGGCACGGAAGTGGGTATGCATGTGCGTGCACGCTTAACGGTCGCTATTTTTTCCCGGTGTGTAATAACATACATTTCTATGGGTGACATTTTTCACTATGTATGGCATACAATCAACATTCTGAGCTTAATTAAAATATTTAGGCCCTAATTTTAGCCCCGTTGGAAGGATCATATGAAAATAATTCTCATTTGTGAATACAACTTAATACATGCACTATTGTTGGGAAGAATCTTGCACCACAATAAACAAAGAAGTTTAAACTTTGTGCAACTACAGGGGTGGTAAAATAACTGACATTTTGCAGACGAGAAGTTTTTTGTTATATATTATAAGCTATGCACACACGCGATATTGCATAATTTCACTCCGTCGCGTCAAATGTGCATGCAAACATACAAACATATATACAAACAAACAGTTAGGAGATATGTAATTTAGGGAATTTTGTCCGTAAGTGAAACTTGTGTTTTTTTATTCAATCAATGTAATGGCTGCACAAGAGTATGATTATATTTTTCTTGAAAGATACTTCTCCTCTCCTGGCAATGCGATCTGAGTTCGATCTCCAGTGGGGTAGTTTCCTATTTTCGTGGTTTTCTAGGGAGTCTGTTGTTTCTCTCGCCTTTGCATTCCGTCGCTGCTCCATATTCATCTAATATCACACTCACCAGCGACGAAAGGCCGCCTGGGTTCGAGGTTTAGAAGAGAGGAAGCGATAAGGACGACATAGCACGCGCATCACTCCTCGGCCTAACGTTTAGACGCAAGTCACTGATCTAGCGTGCTGTCTGCTCCCCAACAACTAACCTCTATGAGACATTCAGTACTAACCCTATTATCATAAGGTGTATTGTAAACGCTTGTACTTTTGACAAGAATATACTCCAAGGTTTTCATGCCTAAAAAGACGACAGAAACACTTTAGTTCGCCTTTTTCGACTGCGTGAAAAGCAGCTTAATAGATTCATGAAGGACATAAGATAGGTAAACACGTGTGTTATGTTATCTGAATGTTATTCCTAAGGAGACGGGGACCGCGGTGGCGGAACGGTTAGACCATTCGCCTCCCACCAAGGCGACCCGGGTTCGATTCCTGGTGGGGTCGGTCCCCAGGTTTTCGTATGTGGGAATCGTGCCGGACGATGCCGTTGGTCGGCGGGTTTTCTTGGGGATCTCCCGTTTCCCCCGCCCTTTCATTCCGGTGCTGCTCCACACTCATATCTTGTCACCCCTCACCAGGGCTGAAGACTTCCATGTTAAGCGCTGACCAAAATCTCTCACACACTCTCCTAAGGAGACATAACGCCTGCATTCTGAGCAGTGATCAAATAATCTTGTAACAACGTAAGTTCTGCACATCGCTCGGCGGTCTGGACAGGCGGTCACCTTAAGCCTCTGCACTCAACATAAAAGCTGCTAAAACTGGCAGTTCAGACGCCGCAGTGGATCATTGTTCGGAGGTTTCTAACTATATACGTATTAAATTATGCCAGGAAAAAATGTTCCTTTCACGTTAAATTAAAATGATTGGGAATATTTTCTGGATTATCTCCACTACGAACATTGAAGAACCTGTAATTTGTGAGCATTTGGCAAACCACTTTCACTACTTAGAATTTGTTGCGCAGCACACATTTTCGCAAGTAAATATTTGCATCATTTCATAAACCTTGCTACACATTTGACAGAAATAATACAGCCATTTAACCAGTGTTTAATTTCATGGTATAATATATAACCCTCAATACGATAGTTAAAGGCACTAAAAAATAACTCTATTTTTACTACACCGGTATATAGGTATGTTAAGAAAGTAGGTACGGTACACAGTACAAAGACTTTTTTTGCCACAGCAAAATTTGGTTTGAATATGGTACATTGCAAAGTGTCTTTGCCACATAGGTATTTAGCTTGCGGTATAATAATTTCAACTTTGAGCACAGCAAATATGGAAAACTTAAATTTTCGTGTCACATTTTGTCATATAAAGTTTTCTTTGAGAATAATATAAGTTGTATGTATCAAGCGTATTAATTTTTTAACGTAAAATTTGTGTTAAAATATGACTACTATCATCACCACAAAGTATTCAAATCAAATTTTTTTAACAATAATGCAATTTGCTGCCATTACTCACTGAAACAATATTTTTCTTTTCCGAAGGCCTATAGTAACTTTGCTGAGGCTCATATTCAAAACAACCATTTTGTTTTGGCACTTAAAGTGTTTACTGTGTTAAATGTTTTCGCATACCTCAATGTTGGCGTTCATTGACATTTTTTGAAAATAGTCAAATGTAAGCCTGACAATGTTACCAGAACGGGTACGTATTCCATGCTGTGTACAGGTTACTAACTTACATTTCATACTACGACTTTTTTTTAAAGTGTGAGAGAAATCTACATGGTTAACACGAATGTCTACGATTAACGCCCATCTTTAAAATGTAGATCATCTTGTTCTATTACAAAGTTTTTCATTGTAAGATAAAATAAATATAATAGAACAAATCAAACCAGGCCTTCCTACGAGTACCTTTCATTTACCTTCGCCGTGTCAAATAACGATATTTCTTTTAAAGAAAGGAGAAAATTCGTTTAAGGGCGCATTCACCACAGTTTTCAAAGTTTTTTTATGTTTATACTTGTACCAGATATTTTTTCCTTATTTAACACATTAATTGTGATTTAATCTTCGTCTTGAGAAATTTTTGTATCTCTCATAGTTTTTGCGCAATGAGTCGTTAACGTCAAAATTTGGACTTTAAGGTTTTATGTACGCCACTAAATCCAACTGACATAACAAACCGAAAAAATTCACGGTGTATAATATCAATGTTGCAGGCTATGATTTGAATTCACGGTGTATAATATCAATGTTGCAGGCTATGATTTGACATATACAAAAATATGTTTTTTATTTAATAAAAGTGCTGAAATTTGGAATATAAATAAATATATACGTAGTTTTTATATGTGTCAAATCACAGCCTATGACATATTTATACAGACTGAATATTTTTTGGTTTGGTAAGTCAGTTGGTTTTAGTGACGTACATAAAACCGTAAAGTGCAACATTTGACGTTTACGACTCATTACGCAAAACTATGAGAGAAATTCAAAAATTTCCTATGAGGATTATTTAGCCTCAACTTATGTATAAAATTAGAAAAAAATCTGGTACAAATATAAAAATAAGAAAAGATGTTGAAATCTGAAGTGAAAGGCGTCTTGAGATATCTTTATAACTGGCGTTTGGCGAATTAAGCATTGAAAACGGATTAGCGTGTGTGTTATAACTCTAATAAATTTAACCTTTTCTCAGAGCAATCACCTAGCACACAGGAGAGAGGAAGGGTAATATGTAGAGCGAGTAACTTATAAATAATACTCAGTAAAAGATAACCTCATAATTTTTTGAATTATTTCCTAGAAGATATTTCATCAGTAGACGTCAAAACATACAATACTATCCAACAGTATGCTTTATTCTATAGTAAAATTTTAAAAACACATCTTCGATACACAAGGGGCTTTAGATCACAAACGATATAACATTGCAAATCTTTATTTATATAGTTATCAATGTAATTATATCCAGAGGTAGGCCTATATGATAATACAATTTTAAAATTACACACAACTGAATATGAGAAAAAAAAATATTCTCCGAAAATCCCTCGTGCAGAGGTTTGCGGAAGTTAAAACTATTTTTCATATCAAAACGCGAGTAATTTTTAAAATTCTGTTATTACAGAGCAATTTACGCAATTATATTGATACCAATAAAAATTAGAGACATCCATTTTATAAATTTTGTGGTTTCAAAAACTTATTTTATAAAAAAAATTCTAGAAAACAACTGTTGACAAGTACCTATGTAAGTAGGACTCGACTAATAAAATATCTACTCTGCATATAAGTCCCATTGAACTATACTGAGTAGTTCAAATATTATCTTCGAATGATTATTTCAATAATTCGCACATCTCATTTTTCCATTCCCCTTTAGCCGAGTTTTGTAGCCTATGTCACTCTGAAGGCATTGAGCAAATAATAACAACATTGTAGAATTTTACAACGCAGCTGAAAGCGGTTCTTTTCGAACTGCCGTATCTGATTGTTGTTCTTGAGACAACTGCTCAACAGGTCGTAATTTATAAAAAAAAATAGCCAATATCAAAATGGATAAGCAGAAAATTTTAAAATTATGCTAATAATCTGGTGAAATAGTGTCGACATACCCCGTTGCAGGGTAATGGCGTAAGATAACAACATTTCACCAAATAATTTACCTTAAATGCAAGAACATATCAAACATATGATGAAGATAGTCGTAGTTATTTAAAGACAACACAAACATGTCGAATAAATGCCTTGATTTGCTCCAAATAAAATGAAAATTAAATTGTTATGAAAGAAAACATTTAAAGAAAATATTTGCGCAATGTCTACTTCATTAAGTGGTCGAAAGGTGAAAAAAATTAACTAGAGCAGACATTTAGCTATGAAGGATTCGGCTTTGACATCAAGGTAGTAACCATGCCAGAAATCGCCTGAAGTTATTTCGAAAATATCACGGAAATTTCGGTTTTGACATATTGTTTTAAAAATCCGTTGGTTGCAATTTTTTTATACAAAATTGCTTCGAGAAGTTGGCCACGCTACGGCCATCTACTACTTATGACATTATACAATAGTTTTTGGATATTGCAGTTGTATTGCACGCGGTGCTGGTAACAATAGTGCACACAGGAACCTCGTATGTCGTGTTCTATGAATTCTCCGATCTTACATCCGCAATCTGCCTTATATTCAATAACTATAGCTTGTTTTTATCAATATATCTAATAATTGTAAATTATCTAGTAACTGAAAATATTCTTCACTCGTTTCAAAAATCCAAAATGTTTTTTTAGATGTATTTTGCTCTTGAATTTTGGAAAATCAAATGAATAGATATTAAAAATGGTCCACTAAAACTGTATTTGGATTTAAACATACGGTACCAATAAAATTGAAATAATATCAATGTCATGAATAAATTGTGTATCTGGTTAAACTAAAGTCACAATTTCATAAACACAATTATCAGTTATAAATTAATTACTTTGTTCAAGTTTTCGACAAACAACTTCAATCAAAAGCAAAACGTGTCCAAGAAATAATTATAAGATAAAATAAAGTTGGTAAATTATAGTTAAAACACAAAATAAATACCTGTTTGACCATCATTTGCAACTGCACTTGATCCTAATTTGCATATATTTATTACAGGTCAGTATAGAAGATCTCGAATTTTCAGTTAGTTGTACACAGAATTCAACCGCAAATTTACATACTCGTGCTCTGGCATGAATGTACCCATGTAGGCTAAATATTACCTAATTATATAGTAATTAATTATGTTGCACGTGTTAAAACAAAATTTCACCGTAATAACAATAAAAAATATAGTTTGCGGTTATGTTGTCCTCAACAGAACTAAGTGTTTCCAAATGGAAGCCTGAGAACATTTGTGTAAATTATATGTAATTCACCATTTATTTACACAAACTTCAAGAAAATATCTTTGCGAAAATAGCACCATTTCAATCCCCGAGTGTCAGTAGGCAAGCTCTCAGTACTGCACTGAACATAAACAGCGATATGCCCATTTTAATGTTTTTTATGAAAATGTGCATAATTATAAGAGTTTGCATATATTTCATCAAATTAGTAATAATTTATGCAAAATACCATTTCGTATGATTCAGTGACGTGATTTGTCCAAAGTAAGTGACACACCTATGAGGTTTTGCATTTTAACCGTTTTGCAGTTAGTTTCGACTAGATAATAATCACGTGTTGTGTGTTCTGCAGGAATTGTTGATTATGTAAAGACATACTCATTTTACACTCGACTAACCTTCATATGTGTTTCTACAAGAAATTGAATTTACATCGGCAACTTAATTGTGAAAGCAGGGACATTCAGGACGATGAAGAGGGATAAAGTCACCATTTTATGTTTTATGAAATAGTGTTAGTTTTGTAGACGAAACTTGTAAGTACAGTTTCGTCTTACAGATACATTTAGAGCTCGCATAGTCTTCTCATTACGCTGCGTCAGGTGCGTCAAAGTAAAATGTGCATGTAACGCTACCGTAGAAGTAATGAAAACCAATTTGCTTACATAAATAAAATAATTTACGCTTGGTTAACGTTACGTGGGCTACGTAATAAAACATTTAGAAATTCACAACACAATTCTTTGAAGTAAAAAAAATTGTAAAATTACAGGAAAAAAGTTGCGAATTCAGAATTTTTTTAAAATACAAAAATAGTTCACTGAGTTTTTAAAAAAAATTGTTACATTACACACGGCACGTTATTTCACAGTGAATTATTACACTTAAGTAAGTCAATAGGTATTCTATATTTGCACTGCAGTTTAACATGCAAATTTTGGCATCGAAGTATCGGTACGGTAAACTATGAGAGCTAAAATTGTTTCGTAAGAGGAAACTGTACTTAAAAGTATTGTCAACAAAACTAACACTGTTTCATAAAAGTATGAAATCACGATGATATCCAACTAGAATACTATCAATCTAACTGAAACAGTCTTCCGCTGAAAGTGCAATATTTTACTGCAAGCACAAGAATCTAAGTCGAAGAGCCAGGTAAAATAATTTTGGTAGTAGTAGTATTCAACTGAATACCAATTTTTGTTTTAAATTTACGATTAGTAATATGCCCAATTATAGAGCCTAGAAATGTGAGACTGCACCTGAAGTACGAAAATGCATAGTGACTCAACGGAAAGGGAAATGAATACAACAAATCTGATGTAGGACTAGGTTGACATGTTTACCCGGGGTCACAATGACGTTAAGAAAATTAGGAATACAGTATTTCTTAACAGACTATTCACCCGAATGTTAATAAAATTGTTATTTGTTTACAAGTTATTTTAAAAACAATGGCATATGTTTAAATCTGAGCGTTTTTAATTCCTGTTTCAAGGCAGATAATGTGTTCACATTTATTGTTATTTCTTTACAGGAGATAGTTTTATTATGACTCAAATATATTAGATTTGTCGTATTCTAAGTAAACATGTACAGATTATTTTATTTAGTGTTCTATATTTATGTCGGATGAACCAGAATCTATATTAAAATCATTTTAAAAGATTTTGAGTATACAGCTAGATATTCTTGCGATTTTATTAGAGTCTTAAGTAAAATTTTAGATATTTATTATGAATACTAGGTTTTGCGTTGTAAGAAAACTTTGTGCAAGTTTATTACAACTGTACAGTGACAATAAGAACCATGTTATTTCAAGGATCTTTCCTTGTGCATTGTCTATAGTCCTCTTGCATTTGTTCGAGTAAAGTTAAATGCGTTGATATATTATCAAATGTGTGCGGTTCCTATTCTTTACATTTCTGCACCAACATACTGACGTGTCGGAAACTAGCTATTTTACAGTAGAGTAAAAGTTCAGTTGCAAACATTTGGATACTATACGTAAGTTTTCTCATAACCGAATAATGAAAAAATATTACAAACCAGTTAGTTTTAGCCAGGTGATAAAAATTTTTTCCGGTTGAAATACAGTGTTGTAAAAATTTTTAACATATAAAATGTAAGTTAAACTTAATTACATTTATTACTTACAAAACGTAGATTTTAAAGACAGCTTCTGATATTTTGAATATTTTAGCAAGTATATTGTTGGCACAAAGTAAGGAAAACCTTTTCTCAGTTGTTCATAGTCATTTTGGCTACATTACTCCCGAAAAAAAAATAGCGCTAAATAAATTTAAATTACATGCAAACTGTTGTGTATACTAAAACTATGGAGTTTGTGCTTGCTATTTTAGAAAAATAAAACATTAATATTTTTAATGCAACAAAATAATTGCGAAGTGATAAACATATTTTGTTCTCACACTTCAGTAATATCAAAAAATGTATAATGGAAACATTAAAGGAAAGTACTTTTGTATTGCTATAAATAAAATAAATCCCACAACAGTTTTAGGTTAAGCTTACGTTACACGTACAAAAATCAAGATGTCTTACTTGATAATACCGCTTCCGTTTTAGAATATGAAAGAACTTAGAAATATGCATTCCATAATAAGTGTTAACTAAAAAATTCATAAACACTTTGACTTTGAAGTTTTAAAATTTCCTTTTAATAATTTTCTCATTAAGTATTAAAACAAACCAGGCAATGTTATTAAGTCCTGAGGTTATGACCAATATATTCATTTATTAATGTGTAGTGATAAATGTTCTATGAAAGTTGTCAGCGTTCCCATGTTGACTTACATCGGATCCTATTTCTAGACTTTTACAATGAATTTCGTTAAAATCACATTTAATTTTTGTGTAATTATATTAATATTATTAGTTCTAACATAACACCTAACCAGATACAGACACATTTACCAGGTATTATTAGCAAATATTCTGTAAAAATTAAAACAGTAGAGCAAGACGTACTTCGATGTGATGTTAAACATATAACTCAAATCAATTACGTTACAGAAAGCCTGTAGGCCTATATTAGTTTATTACAATTTTAACAATTTTAAATACATATTTGTTTGATCATCCAATTTCACTAGAAGACAAACTTCTGGCGAAACAAACAAGAAACTTGACAAGAAAAACATGTGTTTAATAATACGATTTGTGCATACACTGAGAAAAATATTCTGAATTGTAGTAAGAAATAAAACGCTATTGAGAAACAAGTCAAGGAACTTTGACCACCTTCACAACAAGAGATGCAATAACGCTATTTGCTGAATAAATAAGTTACTATTTATGTATGTAAACTATCCTAAATTTCACACATAAATTGTGTTATGTGCGGACATAAATTCAAATTGAATGAAACCATGAAGATAAAATGTGTAATGCACATACGTTACGCATTCGTTCTAAATTTTTATGCCATAAATTTTAGATTGAGGTGTTAAGAATTTTAAAACCGTAAGTATTATCAGGATAATCTTTGTATTCCGGACAATCTGAGAGATAACACGAAATGTCTTGAAAAATAACTGGCATGGCCACAAGCACACATTTACAGTTAAAATACTGCTTTGTATTATGTTCATGTTCGATATCTGAAATACGAACAATTATTGTGGCAAAAAATTTTGCTGTGGCGTATATTACATTACTGGAAGCTTCTCAGTGTTGTTTTTATTAATCCGGAATTTTTTTGTTGTAATTAAATAAGATGTATCTACGACACACACAATTATTGTCATTTCGTTTCGGTATTTAGCAGAAACCAATATTAAATATAATTATTTAAGACCGTATCAAAAGAGTTTAAAATTATTTGAATAATATCAGAAACGAAATATTTTTAACCTCGTTAATTGTAACAGTTATGTATAAGATATTTTTACTATCATTAAAATCTCTGCTTTTACCATGTCATTGTCTGCACGTATTGAATTCCGAATATCTGGTTCAAGTGCAGGAAAGCGATCAAAGCGTTTGACCAAGCAAAAGACGAAAATGTCTTTACGTCTATAAAAAAAAAATTTCAAAATTATTTTCAGTGTGGTTCCAAACAAAAATTAAATGTGGCAAATACGTTGGATAATTGAAAAATATAACTGTAGGTGTATCAATTATTTATATTTAAGTGTTCGATGTAAAAGAAAATTACCTTCGTCGCATCGTCAAATTTGCAAAATTTTCTGTAACGATGTGAAATATTTTTTCCTATTTCTTATTAAAAGTTATTGATGAAATTACAACAAATTTGTAGTAAATTTACAGAAAACATAGTAAATATAAAGAAACATGAATTAATACCTTTACTTCATAGCAAATTTTTTGTATATTATGTAACAATACTTTTAGTGTTAAAAAACTTCTCGTTTTATAGTAATATTTAGAGAGGAATTTTCCATACATTTTTGCATCTGCGCAACTCAGTGATTAGTCTACTTTGCACAAGTAATTATAGTTTTTGCTCTTTAACAGACTAAAACTAAAATTAGCACACGAAACGCTACACAACAATTTTGATGCTGAAACGAGCATCTTTTCCTGCGATAGTACCACAGAAAGTAGAATTCGTCTAAAGAAAACTTTTGTTTAAAAAATATATTAATGGTATCAAAATATTCGGATGGAATTAAAATAGTTTAGCAGGAACGTTACGGAACAGTTAATTGTGATTAATTTTAAAATAGTAATAATTCACTTCCTTTGTTAGGAATTAATAAATGTTACAAATGAAAAAATCACTAAAATCACACATGAATTTTTATGTATTTCTTTGCTGTAAATCAATATTTCCTCACCGCAAACTAAATAGCCTCTAAGAAATTCCATACGTTAAACAACCTCAAAAATAGTTTAAATTTCTCTGTTAAAATAACTTTTTCGCCGTATGTGATGAATTCATCTTATTGGTTGAAAAAATGGGGAAAATTATATTTATTTGGTAACGTGGCTTAGGCACGGGAAATTTTTTCAAAACAAATGAATAGGCCATGACATCATAATTCAGTTGAGTACCATACATTAAGGAATATTTAACCGCATTTCACTATTAACATTTTATAAATATTACTCTCTGACTGCACATTCATACCTGGTGCACTCAGATAATTATTTGGTCAAATAACTATATTTATGCTTTACAAATAAAAGCTATAAAATTGTGAGTGCAAATTATGTAACGGTACTAAAAAAATGTATTAACCGTGTTACCATCTACAGGTCTGAACATTCTCTGATCTATAAATATTTTTGCTAAATTTGTTGAATATCTCACATCACTGCATTTAATTTAACACGTTTCGGTATCCGATGTATGTGTATAACAAAAGCGTACAGTGAGCGTAAGACCTTTGCTGAAAGAGCCAATTTTTAGAAGTCATATTACTAACGCAACTCTTACAGTATTGTTTAAACCCTCCGCTGTACGTGCCGCAATTCTGTAAAGTTTGCTTTCATAATTCACTGTGTACATTAACCTGAGTTACGTAAATATACCTCGTCGTGGAATTAAGTTGAAATTATCTATTTACGTACGCAATTTTTTAGTTATTTTCAGTAAGCGAAATTTTCTGATGATTTTGGTTTACATAAGTCTATATTTTATGCAGAACTAAATTATTCATATATGGTAATTGTTAATTTTCCCGTTACAAAAATCTGCCAGTAAAAAGACAATGCTAACTTTTATAATAACTATCATCTGCAAAATAAAAAATATATATGTTGATCAAACAAAGTGAAAATCAGCTTCACCCAATTATTTAATTTTTAACAAGCTATTATGGAGTTATTTAATTCTTTAACTATAGTTTTTTCTATATCAGCAACTGATGTTATTTTTATAAGATGCCCGTGCCATACAGGACACTCTGATTCTGTTTAAGCATGATTTATTCACACAAAATGACACAAATTTCATTTATAAATATTTTGCGTTACGTGAATTTGAATGTATTCTTTCGGTATGCAAAAATTACTTTTTACTAATATTCAACTACTTCGTATATCTGAACTAGCGAAAAGATTTTGGTCAGCATTCAACATCTAGGTCTTTAACTGTGACGAGGAGTGACATGATGTATGGCAACGACGAGGGAGGGGGGAGTGGTATATCCACGAGGAAACCCACCATCCAGCGGCATTGTCCGGCACGATTCCAACGTACGAATGTCCGTGACCGACCCCGCTGGGATTAGAACCCGGATTGGCATGATGAGAGACAAGTGTAATAATCACTATGCCAAGCGCTGGCCTATCTATCTTAACAACTTTACTAATTTTTTCACTGTAGAACAACTACGAAGTTGTCACAAGCCCCTAAGCAATGAAAATGCTAGAAATAAAATAAAAACATTGAGATTCCCCTATCGAAACGAAAATGAGATTTCAAATATATTTGTTTGATGAAATATAGGTTTCCCTGGATAATGCGGATATTTCTGGTTTGCTGTAGTGTATTAACAATAAGTGAAATAGAAGTGAGGGATAATGTCAGTGCGCTCTTCCTTTTCACTTGAAGGAATACATTATGATCTATATTTTGTTTTTAGGTGTTTTACGACATTTTATTCATAACACTGAATTGAAACCGATTGAATATTTTTCTCACAATCATAAACGTTTCTGAGCATAGATACAACCGGAACTGCTGGATAAGCCCAAACATACCAGTAGCTGATATTCTTTTGGGTTCTCTTCATTTGGTACCTACCAGTTAAAAAAAAAAAAAAAGCTTTTGGATTTGTAGTCCTGAAGATAGTGAGGATAGCCAATTTATACGTTTTTGAAATAAATTACCACTTTAGAAAGTTATTAATAAATGAATATAGTGTTATGCATAGTGTGTATTACGAAAATCTGAACCTTTTATACTGTTGTAATCACAGAGCTTGTACTAACAAAATTTGTGTTATCTTAATCTGTATTTACTACAGCAAATTATCGTTAGTTTGAAAATAGTTATTACAAAATCGTAAGTTACTTTGAATTTTTTGAGCTCTTGCTTATAATTTGGGTATTAAATTTGACTAAACCATCAATTTACATGGAGTTTTTCTTTGTTACTTTACAACGTGCCAATTATAATTTACTTTTCAGTGATAGAAACCTCTGGAGTATGTTTGAGGAGACATATTATATTAATACAAAAATGTACTAGCAAGGTATGGAACAGTAATAAGAGTAGATTTTAAATACATGGCAGTATATTTGAGCTACTAAGTGCCTTAAATAATTTCAAATTTTTAACAGCTTTGGCAAATGGCACAAAATATAATGTATACATAATGTACTACAATTTTTTGCACCATGTTAAAACTTAATTCTTGTTGTCGTTAACAACCATCCCCCATTAATAAAAATCATTAATAATTAATCTAAAAATTTTAATTTTGAACAGCGTGAATAATTTTTGCAGAAACCAAAAATATCCCGGAAAGTGTAAACAAATTTCTATATATTTACTTTTAATATTTTACGCGAAATGTGTTGAAAGTATCGACAATACTAAGTTATTTCTGTGTTAAATTTATGTATTCCCTTGTGTAAATTGAAACGATACACACGTTGCTTTTACAGATTGAAATTATTTTCCTGCTTTGAGTATTTCTTACCAAGTTTACTGTTTATTACAAGAAATGTTATTTTTAAGAAATATAATTGACAACAGAGTCGAGAGCTAAACACAAAAATGAAAATTTTAAAAACGTCACTGTTGGTAATCATAATACATCCTTAAAAGATACGCGTGACTTCTTTCACCGGTTGTCAGCTGCTAACTTATATAACTAACTTAGTAAAAACCTGGTTGTTCATATAGTTTATCTAATTTATTTCTCAAAAAATATCCTAAGTCGTTATTTAGATATACACAACATAAACTCAGATTTGTGTGTGTAAAGGCATCTTTGCAGAAATTATTAATATAATAAGACGCTTGTAATACAATATAAATATTGTCATAATAATTAAATTATAAAATATTTCAGTTTGAGCTTTACAAAAAAAACTTACCTGAATCGTTTTTTAATATATATATATATATATATATATATATATATATATATATGTGTGTGTGTGTGTGTGTGTGTGTGTGTGTGTTACGAATAATAACTTCATTTCGTAGCAGATGGATTCAAAATAAATCCTACTTCACACGCTTCTATTCACAAAATTTTTGGACTGATTAAATTGTGCAATCGTTTGTTAATGTAACAGTGATTAGAAGCTTCGCATATTACGTTTACATATTTTAAAACCCATGAATGTTTACTTATTTTGGCATTTGTTTGAAAATTTCCCTCCTAATATTTTAGCTACTTTTAAATTTTCCATAAAATTGTAGCCACATCAGAGAGCATGACTGGCCACGCACACGAAATTGTTGCGAAAATCTATTATTTCTACATTCTTAATATTTTCTCTAGAATGGTTTTGTTCTTGCTGTTTAGTGAATAATTGGGTTTAAAATACTAGTAATATAGATCATCGACACAAAGAACATCAGATCTCTGTTCACATTATTGACTTCAATAAAGACATAATTCATAATACCATTTCGTAACGATGCCGAAGTTAGCTTTTATAACTGATTGTACACTATTATATTAATTTATCTGAGAACCGCCAAAGCAGTGGTTTGATTTTCTACAGTGCCGTCAAAATTCTTCGAAAATTGTACTTCAGTGTTTATCCAATTTGAAATGTCTACCATACAGGTTTCAAATAAATATAGAGGACTGTTGATTATGAATGATATCTGATTAACACCAGTCAATTCACTAAATATTTTCTTTTCTTTAAATTTGCTAACATTAACAATGTGTAAGTGTCGGTTTCCAGTGTGAGATAGATAACAACCAACGAGTCCTTCGTAATTTGTTTTATTTTGTATGGTAAATTTGTCTTCTAATATAAGCTATTTTGATGGATCAATCTTTGGCGTTGAATTTCACAATTTTTAGTTGTCTATGTATAAAAACTAACAATTCAGGATAACTTGTCTTTAATTTTATAATCTGCGATAAATAGGACTACGGAATGGTAAACGAAATTGTCAATAATTTTAATTATAACACTATTGAGTGCAAAATACTAACCGTATTTGTGATTAATAAAATTGCTGTTAGCTATGAAAATAATTAAGCTCAGAGTATGATAATGCTAACTTGTTGTCTGTCTACACTGCTGAATTTTTAAATTTGCTTTTAGTGTTTGTAGAATTTTTACTTCGAAAGTATGTAGGCTGGATAACGGTGGATTAAATCCTATACTTTTATCGTATGATGTACTTTTAATGTAAAAGCAAGCAGAATTTCCAAGAAGTTATACAAGCAACCATTGCACGTAATTTTCTGGGTGAAAGTAACGAAATTATGAGTTGTAAGATATTGTTTTAAAAGAAACCCCAGAAATGTGTCTAATAAGAGTTATAATTATAGTAAAATTATTTTTACCGAAGGCCGTGAATTTAAGGCGTTATGGCATGCTCCGATAGTTTGTGCCATTTTTTTTTCAATAGTAGCAGTACTGAACTTTAGCAGGCAACAGTAAAATCCTAACTTAAATTGCTATACCTTTATAGCAACAACGTTTCATGTTCGTGTATTCATATACTTAAGGGTTTTCAACACATTGTCCTGTGTTAGTGGAAAAAAAAATTCTGCTATAGTTTTGGAAGACTGACAGAAATATTCTACAGTATTTCATCAATACACACTTAATTATATTCTTCGTCTGGGAGTCTAAAAGCATTTTATTTATCATAACAACTACTGAATTTATGCATATTTTCTCAATAAGCAACGCAACCTACCTAAAGTGGAATGTTGAAAATATCACTCAAAAATTCCAAATAGACCTGGAAAATTTTTGTAGAGAGAAATTATGCGTTCAGTGCAATGTTTTCATAGAAAGATGGAAATAAAAATGTTACGTTGAGAAGAGTTATTTTATTTAAGTTGATGATAGAATTATCCCAATAACAGCAGTCCGTTTTAATACGATAATGCATTATTAAACACTTAATAAACTTTGAAGTTTCAATAGTCGGTTTTAAAATTTCTACGTTATCTCATTAATTGTTATCTAAAAACTTTCGATGATTCTTATGGTAGTTATTTGTACCTTATTTATTATTAATGAGTTTCTTGATATATTAAAATGTTTTCTCCGAATATTATATTAATTGCTATACTTTACGTATTTTTAGATCACTTAATTTTAAGATTACTTTTGTTTACCGACTTTTAAGATGTTATTTTACTCCATTACAACGTAAATTGTTTTATATACTGTGTTATTTATTTATGTAATAAAATATATTTTGTACACTATTTTCTCTTCTTTTATGAGAACTCTGTCATCATGAGCTCTTAAGATTCATATCAGTAAACATGGGTAATAATATTGTACATCAATGTTTTCGAGAGATATCTCATGCTAATTTTGTACTTCAGTGCAGACAACATTGTTAATACTATAATTTTAATAATGTTTCTGTGTTATGAAAAATTGTTACTTAAAAGATAATAGTATTATTATAAAATAATTCATAAGACGAACGTCGTATTTGTAAGTAAACAACTGTGATACGTTTTAGTAGTTCTTTTTACAGTAAATCACTGTTGGTTGCGACAGATTCCACTTACATGTTAGCGAGCATGTAAGACGTGTTTTACTGACGTTAACACAGTGGTAAAACTCACACAATAATAAAGCACCCGAGAAAGAGACGAAGTAGAGTTTTAAATTGCCTTATTAACACGTGCATACAGCGGCTATTCAGTAGAAGAGACCTGATGAAAAATTCGATTTTGGAAATTGATAGATATATATCAAATGTTTGTAAAGAAGGATACTCGAGGAAGAGGCATGGCGCATATAAATAAGTTCCTGCAAATTTAGTTAATGAGAAAAGGAATAAAAACTGCACTTACAGTAAAATTGGAGAATGCGAGTTCGTTACATATGGTTATATTGTGATAATTATGCGCTAGTTCTTGATATATTCCTTCAATTTTAAGAAAGAGCTGTATTCCTTTGAATGCTATGTATTCGATGTAATAAAATGTGGTAAATGAGACCTAACACGAGAATTGTGATTCAGTGAAATACCCGTTCATTAACGTCAGACACGAAGCTTCATCTCACAGTCGAACCAGTCGAATGAAAAAGTGCCAATGTCTGGGTGTGATGGAATGCCTCAGAATCCCACGGAACCCGTTAGTAAACAATTGAAAACCTTGAAACACAGAAGGAATAAGGAAGTTGTCAAGTATTTATGCTCGACAAAACATTTTCCCCAGTTGCCACTGACTCGAATCAATTTGAAATGTTTTCAAATATTATTATTACAATTAGACATGATAAATGTACTTCTCGGAGCGTGTTGTTAAGGGCACGAAGGGCAAAAATTTTCATAATGAGGTTTTTGTTTTAATATTTGTACCAGATATTTTCACGAGCTCATCTATATAAACCACAAAATTTAATACTTTTATGTTTAAAAACGTTTTAAAAATTAGTTTTTTTTATACATTTAAGTTAAAATTTCAGCGGTTTTTATGCACAAAACTTTTTATTTAATTTAGGCTTCCTTGTAACCTATAACATTGTTATTCAACGTGAATTATTTTAAGTTTGGTAAGAAAGTTGTTTTTGGTGGAGTACTTAAAACAGTGACATGCAAATTTTTACTTTGGCAAGACATTATGCAACTTACAATAGATAAAAAATATTCCATAAAGTTAAATTTTGTCGAAATTTCATTTCTTAAAAACATATTTGGAATAAGTATACAAACGGAAACATAATTTCAAAAACTGCTATGTACCGTGTCCGTGAGTTTCCAAGAATAATTACTAACAATTGCTGTAGACTCAAAGAACTTGATATATCTTCACTTCTGTTGCAATGTCCAGTGAATAAGTACACGTGTATTTGCTGGACAATACTAACGATTATATTAAAACCCATGGATTAAAAGAGATAACAAACGCATACGCACTCTAGGCGACAGAGCATACATAGGCCTCAGTACATGAAATTTTTTATGAAATCACCTTTGTTTACAAATTTATGAATCGTGTAGAGTGAAAGCAGGCGTCACTCACGTGTGCAGTTCTATCATCACTTTTTGTTAGTAAAATTTAGAATGGTTTTTTTATATTCTGTTACATGGGATACCCAAATGATAATTTTAGGAGGTGTATGTATAAAAATTTTACTGTAGCTTACATAAAACCCCATAGCCGTAAATTGAACTCTTTTTAAAATAAATTTACACGAGCACCCACAACTTTTTCGAAATGAAGAATACTATTGTTTGTATTTGTTAATTTGTACTGAGTAACCGTAAACTCGTCTGATATCAATAGTATATACAATCGCGGTAACAAGGTGTAACATTATTTATTTTCTTAAAAGTCACTTATTTCTTGTTTAGAGAAGTCCCCGGTAATTGTCAGACTTTATGTAATGGCTGAAATATCGTACAGAAACTGTATGTTTCTTGGTGAAAAATTTAATATTATATTTAACAAACAGAATACATTAGTTGTAAATGTATAGTGTAACGAACGAAATTGATATTTTCAAGCAAACTCGTGATTACGAACGGTTAGAAGTAAAATTATTTAAAACAAACCAAACATAGTATAAGTTACAATCTCGAAATACACGTAGATGTTTACGAATATATGAAAATTGTGAGGACTGCAAGCACTGAAGTTTTCATCATTCCCATGATTAATAAAAATCTTTGTAGTAATTCCATCATACCACTTGCAATATGTTTGGAATATTTATATTTGTTTTAACAAAGATTATCAGAAAGTTGATATAAAATCCATTAAAAAGCGGAGAACTTGAAATTCTTTGAACGATATATAGTATATAACAAAATGGCGTATGTTCGTACAACTATTTTGATTTTGTCAGCTAAGCGGCTATGTCACAAAACTAGCAAATATTTTTCTCTGTTTAATATACGACCGAGAACTTAAACTTTATATAGATGCTTATCTAAGATCAACATAATATCTAGGTAGGCAACTAACTTTTAGATAAAATTTAAAAAACTTATAAAAAGGTAAAGTTTAACTCAGGCAAAAAATAATTTTTGCAACTAAAAATTTTTTCTGTGTAATGTCAACATAAGAAAGAACATGTGTATTTATTTAATAGAGTTTTTTTGGCCTGCGATAACATATTCATTTAATTTTGCCTATATTTATGTGCATAACAAAATAAAACCATTAATAGTGCGAAACCTAATTGTTTACTTCCAGTAAGTTGCCACAGAATGGAGTGCAGTAAATTATTTTGACTTATTTCACGCAAAACTTAATCGGGTACCGAAACCCAATGTTTCGAATGTAGGAAACGTGGCCGTCGTTGCCGTTCGTAGGTGAGTTTTCTCGGAAAGCTCCCACTTCTCCAACTTTCGCATTCCGTAGATTCTCTGCTGTAAGTCTTCATTTCACGTAATATTTCTGGGCACACACCAGTCAGCTTGCGAGTCGAGATGTGATGTCTTGCCATCTGGCGCTGTCTTCATATTCTTGGTGATCATGTTTCATAATTTTGATTCCTCAGCTTTATGTTATTGTGTTCGTCTGTTTTCTTCTTTGTGGAATGAAATATTTGTGTAACACTAAACCGAACCGGAACCAACCATGGCAAATGTGCAGACTCTATGCATGAATAAAATGTGAATTCATCCGCAAACTGACACTGTGGAGCAGAAAGCCAAACAATCTGGCAAACATTGTAGACATGTTCCTTGCGAGCTTACCAGGACAATTTGAAGTCTTCCTTAAAACCTCAAATTGTTCACTTCATTGAATTCTCACATCCTTAATACGTTTATTTGTCATAGTTTTGATTGTTTTTTAAAAAAAATATAATAGAATGTGCATTAATGTGATCTATCATAATGCAATACACTAAATATATTAATGTGGAAGGCGGTGGAAAGTCTGAATATGTGCTCAAAGGCTCTTGCCCACCAACCATGCAGCCATGAATTTTATTATTGGTTTAAAAAAAAATTACTTCTCAATGTATTCAATTTTGTAGACTATTCCTTCAAACAAAATCTTTTCTTCGCGAAATTTCCTAACCAAAAACTGCCGCGGTTAGAAATATTGCCAATTTTATGTTTAATACTTAGGCGTGGAGTGAGAAAGTAAAGGTATTTAAATATTACGTTATACTCGGCGGTGTTCGCAGTAATTTTTAATGATATCGCTTTAAAAAATCTACTATATTCTTCGAAAAGAGGATAACATTTCTACAGGGGAAAATGTGCAAATTTATGACATGATGTTTTCTAGTGTTATTTTATAATGAGCGTACTTATTTGTTTTCAGGGTATTAAAAACAGCTTTAAAGTTCCTTTATAATTGAACCTGATTTTCAGTAGTTTCAAGGAGTAGTCTCCTAGAATCAATATTTGTTATGTTTCTTTTATTCCGTTCAGTTCTCAATAAACTCGTTGACTTTATATGCATGATCATCATTTGTAACTTGTGTCAACAAATAATCTTGGTTTTTTCGCGATGTAAGGTTTAATACCAACCCTCTAGTTTTTTTTTTTGTGTCAACACGCACACACGTGAAAAATCGCATGCCATGAGCTGAACCAAATTTTATGAAAAATTCATTGTATTGAAGACACAATCAAATATTTGAACAAGTAAGCCTCCAAAAAACGAAATATAGTAAAGAATCGATTAATTTTAGTAAGGCCTCTAAACTCTATATATTTTTGTCGATCCTTCCAAATTCTGAGTACCCTACGGCAAGTAATGTAAATGATTAACGCCCTTGCTGAATACTTTCAACTAATTTTGTGATAACTAACATATTCAAACATACATAATATATCACCTGGAAACAGCACAAAACATTGTAGTGAAGTGCAGCTGTCAAACAAAGAGTTTTGTTATATATTATCAAATTATGTCATCCATGGTATCTATATTGTTTTTTTTTTTTTTTTGCAAAACTACACTTTGAGAAGCTAGTTAGCAAAGTAAATTTTAAGCAATAGGCAAATCCAACTGATGTTTTTTACACGTGGCTATGTGATGTTCAAAGCTAATGCTAAATTTAGTAATACAAGTACATTAGAATTCATCGGTGTTGTGAATACTACTTACACATACACCATAGTCAGATACACATACATAGATACACATACACAAACATAGATACGTTAATATACAAACATATATTCATACTCATAAAGACATACAGACATACATATGTTGCATGGTTCAAATAAAATGTTGTTAACATACACAATTTCACATAAAGCGTGATAAAATATACTTACGTAAATATTTTCCAAAAATACTGCGTATGAAATTAAGAAAAAGAAAATTGATGTACGTTGTGTTCATCGTCAAAACATCTGAGGTTTTTAATAGTCATAATTTTACGTCATAGTGGCTAACTACCCAGACGCCTACAAGGGCAGGTACATTAAGTTATTGGTTACGGCGGCATCTTTGTGCTCATAACGTAATGTCCTACCGTCTCGAAACACGAGAGAGACGGTTTTGTTTACTGCCTTAGACAAATAAGTTACTAGATAACCGATTTAAATTAATTTCTCAAACAATGGTGCACTGCAGATACTCGAAACAAAAAAAAAATATTTTACCAAGCCACATCAACAACGTATGAACCCTAAAATGCTATCGACAAAATTGCTAGCTAAAAAACTGATTGCGACGTCTAAAGACGAATGTATTTTCAGTTATTTTACGTGCCTATAATTATTTTTGAGATTGTACTACACCAAAAACATGGGACATGTTTACTTTATTAATATTCCCACAAACAAATAACACACATTTTTATTTTCGCAGTTGTTATTTCACTTTATACTATATAACAACTTCTCAGTACCTTACAAACGCATATAAAACTTTTGTGTTACTTACATTTCAAATGATGTATTATTGTTTTGTGATATCTCAGCATCATGGGTTTATATTCCAGTTTTTTTAAATGTAATGAACTATGCCTATTCTTGGTAGACAAATCACAGCGATAGCCTATATGACGTTAGGGATACGTCTTGATATAATGTTATAAGTGTTATGCTTGAACTAGACCTAAACGCCATACGTACGTAGTAGATTTTATGTTTATTAAGCGTAAAATTGTTAAAAACATTTTACCTTGCTAAATTCATACAAAAGCCAAAATAATTTTTTCTATGCTGTTTGGTGAAAGATTAGTGATGTAAACCAGAGGGTAAAAAACTAATTTTGTTTTAAAATTATTAACCCCTGTTAATTAATTTACCAAAAAACACCACAAATTAATATTTTTCTTGCGCAAGTTACCAATTTATGGTATGAGAATTATGTTATATTAACGAATGTTTCTCCAGTAAATCGCCTATAATTAATCAGATTTGTAATTTATATATTCACGTATTCACTAAGCTATGTGTATAACTCTATCGATATTCGTAGTTTTATACCATTATCATAGGTTCACGTACAAGCAAATTTACTAACAGAAATTCCATGCGCAAAAGAAATGTGTAAAGTAAAGTAAATTTGGAGAGAATTCTGTTTTAACAGTACAACACATAGTAAGAAAATAAATGTTATGCAAAAAAACTTCAAACATAATTACTTATAACACAAACTCGCAATGTTTTCACTTTCCTATTTGTGTACTTATAAGCTTAATCAGTTGTATGAAAAACAAATGTTAAACAAAGTCTTAATATTTGTGATCTTGTGAGCATTCAAGATTGGCTAATTGCACATAATTAACCAGAACACTACTAAGTACACGGTAAATGATTGAACAGCTTCTTAGAAAGAAGTGTCTGGGCATTAAGTCGATGTAATAATCTGTATTATATATTATATGACAAAAATCTCGTAAAATAAATCTATCAAAACAATTACACCTTGTCGCTTTGAAAACGTTGCTTCTTATACACAGTTTCCTGGCCTAGAAATTTTCTTAGTTTTCGCTGTCTTAAACACGGTTATTACAAAATAAAGTAAGTTGCAAACATTTATACACAATTAGTTTATATTGTGTAAATAAAGATTGCTACTTTGAGAAAACGGAAATATGTTATACAAACGGACGTTTTTATGAAATTTCTCACACTAAAATTTTCAGTTTTAAGTACAGTAAACAATGTAAATTAATGCATGTTACTTACTTAAGGAGGGATATTAATCTATTTTCAGCATTAATTTTATAGCCAATTTAAGACAAAACATATTATAACGACAGATTTTCGAGAACGTTACCAACAGCAAATGATGAATGCCGTGTTTAGAGTATTTTAACCGGAAGTTTAGCAAGTTTGTGAATAAACTCGAATACAAAATTTTACGTTGTTCACCTACAGTACCCCGCCAGTGGTAACTAATAAAACTGATAAACCCTAACTACTCTACTTAACTTATATTACACTCATGGACATATAACATAATCGCAAAACTGTCACACAAATCAGACACCTCCGGTAAGATAGTTCACATACATAATATCCTTACGGTGTAGTACTGACAGTGGACTTACAAAAAGTGGCACGCATAATACTGTAGCGCCAACATGATGATTATTAACAGTTTACGACTATCATCAAACATATGGCGGAAGTCCATAGCTCAGTTATTGTAAAAACAATAGAAAGATAGGAAACATCTTTATGTTGCCGTTTACGTTAAATTTGTTACAGTAAAATTGTTTAGGAACGAACCTATTAATATACTAACTTCTAACCATACTAGCAAACATGGGATGTAAACAAATCTCACGAGACAAACATTTCTCCTTACAACGTAATCTTCGTTACAACGGAAGGAGTCTTTTTTTTAGTCGGAAAAAACAAAATTTTTTTCTATTTTCTCTCCTAACGCGTAACCTTCATTTAGCCCAAAAATATATTCTTTACATTTAAACGAACACTTTTACGCACTTCATACATGAAATATTGTTCCAATATATTTTCTAACAGTAACTCTGCGGTATCTAACGAAAAAAAAAATCCTCTTTGACAAAGTTTAGAAATTACGGTTGAAATTCACACGTACACACTTGTATAACCTAAAAATTATTTCTACTAGATAATTAGATCCAGACCAGGTAACCAGATTATCCGGATCAAAAATTAGCAGATAATAATTTTCCTAACATTATCCACGAGGCGCAATAATAATTTACCAATAGATACGTATAGTTTTGTAAGAAAATTTCAGTAATTAAACTACGCAACGTCTAAAATTTGAGCTAAAATTGAATTTGGTTAGCGTTCAAAATAAAAATACGTGAACATTTTTTGCGCATTTATGCTAAGCCTATGTTAAGTTCCAAATTATCGTTTGGAATATAACTACTAACACTGGCTATTGGAGACAATACCGAAAATTTAAAATAAATTAAGTTAAATAATAATGCATACTACCTTCGGTATCATTGTTTAAGTAAATTTTTTCTTGACGTCATAATACTGTACTACGTAACTAACGCGCTTAATGAAAATGTATTGTAAAGTTTCATTTATCGACGTAGACGCAGTTTGGCTTTATGGTTAGGAAACGCAACAAAGTTTACTGCTGTCATACAACCCCGAAATTATTAAGACAATAACGCATTTGTAAAAGGTAAAGAAATTTGGTAACATTTTGACGGCAATTGTGATTGTTTTGCGGTTTAATTTCTGAAGAACAAACTGCAATGTCCATAGTAATTTTCTCGTTATTTTCACTAATGTATAAAAAAATATGTTTGAAACATAAATTTACACTTATTTCACTCACAAATAACTATACTGAAAGTTCTGTGAAAGTCTAGAAAAAGGCAGTTATGAAAACAAACTTAGCGATTGCAAGCATATTTCGAACAATTAGCGCGATTGACACTGAAAGCCCTGTAACATACCTGTTTGATGACAGTGAAAGAAACGATTTTCCATTCAGTCCACAGGCCACCTGGTTTACTCTTGGTTATCACAGTTTTATCCAAATACGGTTCAGCAATAGTTTACCACTTAATATTCTTCACAACATTTGTCAGTTCGTGTTCTTGTTGAATCAGCTCACAGTTCTTCCATCGAGATAAAACTAATAGGATACAATCTAATTTGTACTTTTTTAGGCACAGTGATTTCATGAAAAATTTTTTTTGGGGTATTGTCAAAAAGATAGAACAATTTTGCTCAATAGAAAAAAATATATATCTGCATTTATTATTAAAGGGTTGTAGCTCTCCAATGAAATTTTCCTACAATTTTGCTCGGGAATGCCGAAATTCGGATTGAAATTTCGTTGATGCTTTTAAGCGTAGGCGCGAATGAGGTAAATTGTTTTGAATTTGTCAAGGGAAGAGGTTGTTGGGTTAGTTTGGCGAGATGGCTTGGAGGATAGAGGAGTCTATGAACGACGATGACGAGGGGAGTTGAGGTGAGGATGCTGTGACAGGAAATTGCACAGATGTACTGGCAGAGACTGATGGAAGTGTTGTGACAGCAATGACAGCAGCCGGGCAGGATCGCAGTGACAGGTCGAGGGTGCAGTCGGCTTAAGTGCGCCAATCATGATGAACCAGTAGCCGTCCTTCAGCGCGCTAACACCACTTGCACTTAACACTGCACATTCGATCCACAAGGCAGGGAGCACTTCACAGTCTTCAGTCCGTATGCGTCCAAACCACTGGCTTCATCCAACTTACGCCACACTTCACGTCACTTAGCACTGTTTCGCAAGTCCAGTTCGTGAGTTTCACAGTCCTGAGTTCGACTTCTGGAATGCCCGAGTTCATCAAACGATAGCCACAAATAGTCCTTGAGTGATGACGGTTTTACTATGCCGAAGAGAATACAGTAAAATTTTAAAGCCACAATAGAAGGAATCACGTTAAGATGCAATAGACGAATGTTCGCCACAAATATATCTCACAGCTCGTCCGTCCAAACAGCAGTTTTGAAAATAATATTTTTTGTTGTAGAAATTTTTACTATTCGAAACTAGCCCGCGTTTCAAATGTAAAAATATCTTGCGTCAGTAACTAACGTCTCTTCTTCGGCAATCCTTGGAAAATACATTAACTGTAGCGTCCGCTGTGCACCTGAATTATTTGCTTGTATGGTCCGGATTTTTTCGAGAACAGGAACTTAATTTCAATAGCGATATCACAAGTTGTCTGAGTTTCGTTGCGCGCGCATTACGCACGTGTGCCATTCTCCCACAATTCACTCTGAAACAAAGAACGAAATAAATGAATGTTAACCGAGCTCTCGGGCGCACGCACAAGGTCAACACGAGTTACCGAGCATCGGACGTGGACCTGGTTTGGGTTGACATCACTCGGGATGAAAAATGAACGGTAATGAGTATCGGAATGGAAGTAGGACCGGTTCCTCTCAACTATGAACAGAATGACTGACGGGAAGAAGGAGAGGGAGGTCGTAAGGTGAGAGGAGTAAGAGAAAAGTGTAGGTAGAAGGAGTAAGAAAGTGGCTAGGGGTGTAGTAGGACGAGCGGCGAACACTGGACACCCACCCCGAGTGTGGCTCGCGGCCTCTCAGACCGCCAGCCGTGGCACAGCAGGCGCGACTATCCTGGCGCCGCGACGCGCCTAACAAAACTGCCCGCCAGACGAGGACGGCTAGAGGGGGCGCACGTCAAAACACGACCGGCATCGCGTCGCAAATAAACGCTGGCCGGCCCGCGGCGCCCTTCCCCGCTGCTGTTTTCGCCTCCCCTAGTCCTGGCACTTTTTCTCCATCCCCCCGAAATCCTCCTGTCCCTGCGAAAACAGAAAAAACAATATATTTTTTCCCTATCGCCGGTGGTGCAGTGTTGGCGCGAGGTGAAAACTCTGGCGAACCCCTCTCGATAGCCACGTCTCTCTCCCTCCGAACTGGTCCAGCCTCCCCCCTCCGCCCCTAGCGGGCCGCAGCGAAAGCGTGCAATGACGCGAGTGCAGTTGCATAGCATGAGAGGAGGGGCGGCGGCCATGCAGCTACAAGGATGGTAGAGGGGGGTTGCGAAGGGCTTCCACGGAGGGAGAGAAACACGAAGTATAGTGCAGCGTCCTCTACATGCTGGTCGACACCACGCCTGCCTGTCCCACCACACCGTCGTGTGCGCGACCAACATTCCCCCCCTCCTCTCTTCCATCACTCGGCTGCAATAACTCCATATCGATATACAACCAATATGCAGAGGTATTTTCTACCCCTCCGCCAGTGGTCCGTGCCGATTTCAAATGACTGTCAACATTCGCCCCATACCCCTCGACCTCCAGCCACCCCCGTTTCTCCTCGCTGTCGACGTCACGTGCAGTAGCAGGGAAACGAACCAAAAATTTCAACCACCCCTCTCCCTCCTCTTCACGCTCCGCTCTTCCAACGCAGATAATTTTTTTCTCCCCTTCCACGGTATTTTTTTTTTCTATTTTCGGTTGTAATATATTTCCCAGTTTTGAATTGCATCGACCGGTGGAAATGCAATGTGATACACAACCACACACGACCAACCTATGTGAACTTGCCGGTATACACTCGCGGAAAAATTGTTTAGCCGAAATTATTCCTAATTGCCAGAAAGTAAATTCCGCAATTATTGAACTTACATATTAGTTTTGCAACCGGTGAAATATGTAACTGCAAGCGTGAGCTTAGAAATAATCTGGAGTCAAATATCTGCGATGCATTTCAATTTTGGCACGGCGGGAAAGGCGTTGGTCCGAACACTGTTGGGAAATTGCAAATAATGCACATAAATACAAGGGTCCATCGTTCCACGTAAGTCTTGTTTGTTAATGTTAGGTAGGGTGGGAAGGTGGGTACAAAATGTTCTGGTGAGAAATGAAGCTGCCTCTCATAGTTGACTAAGAGCGATGCTGTGAGTTGCACGCGACTTGGCAAGGCGTGAAGCATAAGCGTGAGAAAATGCGTGAGGTACGTTTGTTGAGATATGCGGCGTGCGTGTTACTCACCCACAGAAGTGCGTAGCTGTGTGAGGCGGGGGCGGCAGGGGCGGAGGAAGTCAATCGACGACTCGCCTGCAACACACATAACTATTTATAAAATGTGCAACAATATTTGATAGAAAATACATTTCTAAGTATCACAGTAACATCATGCCAAATAAAATCGCAAAAAAAAAAAAAAACACGTAAAACTACATAACTAACACACTGACAAGACTTCAGCTTTATATGTGCCATTTTATTATTTTTTTAGATCTCTAGTTTGCAAATTCTTACCGGCTGCATCACCATCTTGTCTGCTCTGCTAAGTCATTGAAACGGTTTATGCATATAACCGTCTTTCTGCACAACCCGTTTGCAAAATCCTCCTCCCCGTTCTTTTGAAACTGAAAGTGCAATTGCGAAAACGAGTTTTCGCACACGTGTAATTTTTTTTACCTTCTCGCTTGAGCAAGATTTTTATATCGCGTGCAAAATATAATTTGCAACCCCCTGAAAAGAAACGGAGCCAACGTCGCTGAATGCATGCAATAAAAAATAAAATTCTCCCCTCGCCCTTTATCCTGTGTGAAATCCGACAGAAGAACAAGTTAAACAAGTTGCCGGCACTGGAAGATGAGTCATGTGTGACAGGCTGCGTACTGGGTTCGAGGTCTCTCGTGTGTATTTCCAGTGTATCGTCGAGGGCTTTTTTTTCCTTCTCTTTTTTTCAGCGAAGGGTGTGAGTGCAGTGCGAATCCGTGCAACTCGTGCATGTTTCCAACCCCCCTTCCCGACACCCTCGTGTTTCGTGCGTGCGAGGGATGCAGAGGGGAAATATTTCGCGATGGTCACAGAGCTTCCCCTCCTGTCCCCCCACTTGAGCATCCCCTCCCTGCTACTGCATACGTGTGCAGTTCATGCATGTGCCTGCAACCCCTCCTCACATGCAAGCGTCACCCCTCCCAGTGGCTTCCGCCATGCAAACTGCACTATCACTGTCTCTCTCCGACATTGTCGCTGTCCTCCACGCATCTACCCTACTCACTCGTCCTAACCCCCCTTCACTGCCACCCCCACACCCTCCGAACACCCCCTCGTAACACTCACAGCTCAACAAACCCTGCTTCCCGCGCAAATTTTTATTATCTCTCTCTGACTCTCTCTGCTCCCTCTACGAACAAATAAATATAAAATAATTGTCAGTGCTAACGCCAGGTATTTTATTTCGCCGTTTTATTGTATACTTGCACGCAGCAGCAGTTTGCAATGCACGGGTTCGAAGCTGAAGCGTTCGCTGCTGCCGAGCGATAACTTACGGCCTATTTCAGAAATACAATTTCTTTCCCCACTGCTTGCTGTCTATACGCGCGTTCAAATCACCGGACTTATTTGAATTCTGCTGTTGTTTGACGGCACACGTATTTGTTAACATTTCGATATTTGTGGCCACTGATGTAAATCAGACAACAGTGACCATCACTTTAGGGACTTAAACATCCAAAAACTATTTATTCTGTATTCCTTAAAAATATAACGCTTTATTTTATTTCGCTTTGCAGTGCATTAAACGCACTTATTTCTATTATTAAAAAAATAAGCTAATTTGGGAAACGCGATAAAATGAGACTGCAAATTAGTTTGTTTTGATCTGAGTTTCTGTCGCCTTTCTTTGACACGTTTTTCACTGATATCCGATTCCTACATATTATAAGCCCTTGTTGAAAGCATTTGGAAATATTCATTTTGTCAATTGCCAAATTTAGGAAATGGTTATGCTTCTTGACTGAAGTTCATTACCTAAACGAACATAATGGTTTTACGAATGATCTGTGTTAAGTACTAATGCCTAACTGAATAAATTGTATTTTAACAGTAACTAATAAGGTGAATGACAGAAATGATTACTAATCGTATTTGTTCTCTTTGAAAAGTGTCTACATTTACATCAGCAAGTTTATCGTTAAATGGTTAAAAACATTCTGATTAAATTTAACTATGAAAATATAATATCATTTACGGAAAGAATTTTGTTAAAGAGTACCAAATTTTAGTTCAATTTGTTTTCCTGCTGAACTGGCAAGCTAATATTTTGTCAGAGACTTAATACACGATGTCGAATGTTAACATAAGTACATTTTTGATACGTTCAAAATTTCAGTATATAGACTTTCGAGAAAACATTAAAAATAATAAAGGAATACAGTAGGTTAACACTGATCGGTTCCTTCTCAAGACAAGAAAATTGCTTTAAATTTGAACTGAAACAACGCTATAGCACATCAGGTAACCATGCTTTTCTTCCACAAGGTTGCTTTAATGTTCTCTTTTTAGAAAATTATAAGATAGATATAGGCTCTAAGGGGGTATTAAAACAGGTACTCATCAATTTTTTGTTTTCGTACATCCCCGAACTGGTTTTTAAGTAAGAGTTTGGTAGTTTTTATATAATTAATTTTTTGCCACAAAACATAGTTTATTGAGAGTCTTATTAAACATGTTTTTCCTGTCCCTAGTGCCATAAAATTGTTTCTGTGTTAGATACGCCGGTAAGGGTGACAAAGGTAATATGTTATTTTATAATAACAAACTGTGGCCGCTATTGCATTCTTATGTTACTATCACCTCATAATCAAAGAAACAAACATTTAGTTCAAATTTATAGACTTATCGTAGCATCGCAAAACAGCTAGGCAACGTTCAGTCTGTAATTATAAACAATGCATAAATATTTTAATAAAAAGTCTTTGTAATAACGGTTTAAAATCAACATATCTGACGACGTAAAACGTTAGACAAACATGTCATAATTTAGTGATCACAATTGCCTCAAATATGGTAGGCTATACACGTACAACAATTTAGTTCAGTTTTATTTATCATCTCTGGTATTTACACATATGCTACACATGTAACATAATAAGTTTCCTGTGATGAAACTCTAATTTATACTGTGACTTCTTGAACCGACCCGTCATATTTTTTACACATTTTTAACAAAAATAAATCACTGTAACAATAAGATATAAAAATTGTATTTTATATGCTGCCACCACAACCTTGTACATATCCACTTAATTGCAACAATTCGTTTACTGTCGAATGAATAGGTAAATCTTTTATCTGATCCAACACTTTGAACAAAACTAATAATGATTTAACATTTTTGACAAAGCCAAATGTGTTTGCGGTAATATATTTACTTTTATATTTACAGCAGAACGATAAATTATTGGGGACTTAAAAAATTGCAGTTTCTCTTGGGCGTAAAATAGAATTCAAACAAGAGTAAAGTTCATGTCAGTTTCGCAATATGACCTTGACCTTTCGAAATCGCCCGGAGAGCCCTGAACAAATAACAAAGAAGCTACTATTTGAAGGTCCTGTCATGTGGCATCACTGTGTCCGCGAGCAGCCAATGAACAGCTGCTGTCTGCTCGAGTACTCAAGACTTCGGAGGAAACCGTTCAGGTCAGTGACGCCTCGAATTCTGCCAGTGTCTACTAAAGACTGAAATACTTTATTTTTGCTGCATTGCCGCAACCTGAAACAGTCTACAAATATTTTGTTCAAGGTTTCAATTTTTGGTGAAAAACGAATACTCTTTAAGTGTATTAAATAAAATAATAAAAACTGAACGGAATATTGAACGATGCTCAAAACCCGTTGACCATAAACATTGAACCACTCTAAGATTATTTAGGATGTGTTTTGTTACATGGTCAGTTTATCAGAATTCGCATGTCACTGTAGAAGAAACAAACATTTTGTTGTGGATTGACTCTGTTGATACAAATGTTTCGGTAAACCCTTAATTGCTTGATAATTTTTTGCAACTATTTCCGTAATTTTAACCTATAATATTACAATATGTGTCAGTAAGTGTCTTTAAATTTAAAAAATACTAGACTTCGAAACAGTCTGCTTGTTCCACGAAAATTTGTCTTTTATCTCCAAAAAAGAAATACAGACATTGATAATTGTCAAATGCAAACTTGCTATAAACTTTGTCAGCGATATTAGTAAGCTATTTGTTTATTCCAACCTGAATATTTCAACAGTAAGAACGAAAATACAGTTATATTTTGTAACATTCTTCCAATTGATAAATACTGGGAGCCGAAATTATTACGATATTATTTACTAAACAATTTCTGAGTATTGAAAAAATCTTTCTCAAAATACCTATTTAATGAGTACTCAGTAAATTTACACTGTCGAAGAGAAATATCCCAGCTTATACAAAAATAACTTACTTATATATTCGCTTTACATCAATTCAATTTTTTTATTGTAAAAATACATTTTAAATATTCTTTGCCAGTTAGTTTATGGTGACTGTAACACATGCAAAGATGTTAAGGTTCTTATTTGCTTTCTTTCTGTTCGACTACATTTTTAATTTAAGGCAAACTGTCCTTACGTAATTTAAAACTAAGCGAATTGTTTCAAAATACAAATTTAGAGAGACCACATTTAAGAAAAAAATTACCACCTATAACAACAATTATTGGAAGCGTTAAGTTTTTAAAGCTTTAGTGAATTAGGTTGAAACAGATACAGATTATTACAAGGAATTTTTCATGTAACAAGCAAATTACACTCTAATGAAAATTGTGGCAAGAAGAATCCTTTAGTTGCTTTACGACCTACTTGCATGTGTTTAATACAGCTATACTCTAAAACATTCTTTCGATAACTTTACCAATGGCATCAAACTTGAAATTGTAGTTTTCTGCGAGCAAGAATGATTGCGAATTCTGTGACAGAACCATTTAGTGTAAGTCTTACCGTACCGTCGCATGGGGTGAATAGGGCACTGGAGTGAATAGGGGCAA
Source organism: Medauroidea extradentata (assembly GCA_003012365.1). Taxonomy (NCBI): domain Eukaryota; kingdom Metazoa; phylum Arthropoda; class Insecta; order Phasmatodea; family Phasmatidae; genus Medauroidea; species Medauroidea extradentata. The sequence goes on from PNEQ01028402.1 coordinate 151,274, forward strand.
AATTTCAAATCAAAAATTCCAGTACACGATTTTAAAACTTGAGTTTTTTCTTAAGGTTGGCACTTAATAATTTTACAAAGAGTAATTGTATTGATTTACAATTTGATATAAGATAATGGTCCTAGCTAGGAATGTGTTCCAAATGTTGTCCCTATTCGCCCCTGTGTCCCTATCCACCCCATGTGAGGGTAACTAATTTTATTTTTAAGTTTTTTATATCAAACACTTATCTAAAAATAAATTTGCACTTTTTACAATAACTTTGTACTTTCTCAATATTCCATAAAATATGTTTACTGAATTTTTAAATTAAGTGTTTTTGGATACGTTATGATAGTTTACTTGGGACATGTTGCACGTGTCCATTTACTGTTACATCATAAGCACATGCTTTTAAATAACAAATTATCTATGACTATTTAATGATTTGAATTACACTAATTAAATTGGAATGTTCATAGGTCACACTTACTAACTATTAATAAAATTTTGAGTACAAAGGTTATATTCACTGCTGTTTTCATTTCATTCCGAAAGTTTTCTGAAACTATTTTCAGTGCAGAACATTATGGAGTAATTAATTTTCAACAGCATGATTTGACCGTTATTGTTGCAAGCCTCTGTGCATGTATATAACTGTCATAAATTGAACTCATATCTTACTCAATGAAATTTGAATTACTTCATTCCTTTGCTAATTCGTAAAATGAATAGCTATTTTATTCTGAATTCAAATATTAAGGAAAATAATATAGTATTTTTTCGATAAGATATGTTACAGAAATCCTATATGAACTATAATTTAAATTTAACTTCTAATTTTTTCCGTTCAAATATATGCAATATTTCACACTCTTTGTCTCAGTAAAAAAAATTCTTGGATGATAAGAAATTTTTATCTTGCAGTAAAGTTAAACATCATTCGTGTCACAAAATATTTTAAAACATTAAGTGTTTTAACATAAATTTAGAAGATGTGTTTTGCTACTCGTACAGATATCTTTGTCACAAAATCTTGGCTGAAGTTGGCAATGCAATTTTACAGGAGGATAATCAAGGAATTGTACTTTTTGTTAAGTTTGTGTCGATGCACCTAAGAGCATAAGAAGATACTTCAGGAAAAAGTGTGTTACTATATTGCATTTACTTGAAGAGAATTCAAATAGTAAATTTTCAAATAACAGCACAAAGTATAACATTATTAGCGATAAGGAAATACGCAAATATGAAAATTCGTTAGTTATAGTTCCTTAAATATCTCACATGACATAAACATTACACTTCGCGAAAACTGTTTACTTCTGTCAAGTTACTGAATGAAACAAGACTTGTATGTGAAATATTCCTGTTATTTTATTCTTTAAGACAGTCGCACTATATGCAAAAGGTAACACCTTTATGTATAGTGTGCTAAATAAAGTTTGTCACTTAATTTTCAGGATTCTAAATAAATTTCTGCAATGATAACGATAATCTCAAAGCGAATTTCCGGAATTGAGTGCCATAACCTGGAAATTATTTTTGAAGACCTTTTAACTGATTTATGTTTAAATGTTATTTCCTACATACAATTATATTTCATACACACTGGACTGAAATAATGTGATACGGTAAACCATGTTTACTTGAACTGTGTAGGTGTGCATCAGTTTCAGTGAACGGTAAAAGTAATTCATCTTAGAAATGAAAATGTAGACTTAAAAAAATGAAATTATTTGGAACATAATTGCTTACACTGCGCCTGTATCGAACATGTAGTAAGTATAGGATTCCTAACCAATGTAAAAATAAAATTTCTTTAATAATCGCGAAAAAATAAAGTAAAATGTTCGAATTTGAAGAATATATACTGAACAACTGAAGTTAAAAAATTTAATTAAAGATAATTATGAATGCAAGAGACGTAGAGTCTATACCTGACTTAGTTTCCGACGACAAGTCAAGTATAGTTAGGATATTTTCCGACCTATAGAACCATAATCTGCCTATATTACCATCTAAAATAGATACCGGTACGTCTGTGGCAGAGAAAAATAACCTAGCATTTTTAGAAGCTAATTGATTACCAGGGAAATCGAGTAAGGTTACACGGAATGGTAATTGTAATTTATTTCTTCTTATTCTACTCTTAAATTACATTTTTTTTTAAATTTCTGCCAAAGTATAATTTTCTTGAAAAATTCGTAGAAATACAGTGAAAAGAATGTCGCATTAAACAAAATTACATTATTATACAATTATAAGTGATCAATATGAATGAAGTGAACAACATAGCGCACAAATTTTCCAACGAAATATTTTCTCATTTAATAACGACCTACAATCAGGGTGCCAAAAACAATTGGATGCAATGCCGACATACTATCTACTTCAAAAACACGCAAATAAACTATGTCCAGAGGGATGTAGAATGGACTGCCTTATATATTTTCTACAGATTATTATTTTATTTAGATGAAATAATTGTGTAGATCAAACATTTCATCTTGCGTGAGAGTTATCTAGAATGATCCCAATGATCACTACACATTTAAGCTGACTCAAATCTGAGTTCAAAATATAAAACGGCAGCGAATCGGAATAATTCAAAGGCAATAATAATTTAAATTATTGATACAATGAGCTGTGTAATTCGCCCCACGCATAATCCAAGATTCGAGTATAAAATAGCAAATAGTGAATGTCACTTCTCTGCTCAAAGCAGAACAAAATAAATGTCTTCTTGTGAAATAACATGGCTCATACAAGGGCTACACATGTTAGCGACAGTTATGTTCAAGAAAATTGGTTAAGTGCAAAGTATTTCTAATAGTTATTAATTTTTTGGGTTACATCAATACAGCTATCGAACCTTTCAGTCTGCTTAGTACATGTTATTCTTCAATGTAAAATTTAGCTAGTATCTGAACGTTGATATATACGCATGAAATAGCAGTACATTTCTTAGATTCAAAATAATCTGAAAACGATTATAAGGTTTTTGTTTTATTTTTATTGTTACATACAAAACTCGTATTATTTTATATTTACTATCAGAGAGAAAACTAATTGTTTTTAGTAACCGCTACATTTTTACCATAACATATGCGACAATATTTAATTATAAAACAGAAAATCGCAAACCTAAACGAAACTATTGTGGAAAGGAGTGCTATTTTCCTGTCGATTAACCGAATAGCAGATATTGCTGAAGAGAGTTTTCTTCATTAGAACAGGGCACTGAAAAATTTTAAACCTAAATAATTTACTGTAAATAAGAAATGTCAAAAGTGAAGAAATTTTTTTAGTACTACCACATTAGAGGCTATCTTAAAAACAAGTATAATTTTTGTAGTATTAAGAACATATAGGCAACAAAAATGTGCAAACATTGTGCTGCTGTTTAGTAAGTTTTGAAACATATTTGTTGTCCTTCGCTAATAATTAGTGCCCTTGTACCTAATCTGCGTATTATGTTGCGCTGTCTTAAAGGTTGTATTTATAATTTAAGAACTATATCCAGCCATGCCAGTATTATAAATGATGAAATATATTAGTGAACGAAAATATAGTCTGCACAAATATATAGCAATAGTCAATTATTTTTCTAAATTATAAAATCTTTAGAAAATAAGAGCTTTGTTGCAGAATGTGATAAGTGACTAGTCAACACTTTTTACTATCACATAATGTGTCTATATGCGCTTTTGGTCAGATACCCATAAATGTCAGACAGCCATACGACTTGTCGAGTCTTTGTAAATATGTTGAATTATAAATAATGGTTTTTTGAACTTCTATAGAGTACGTGCTTACTTGTGAGCACATAATATAACCATGAAAGTTATTTCAAGTAGCTGAAAAACGTTCTAGTATAAAAAATTTTACATACATAAACACGCATGAATATAGTTTCACGCATTCTACAGCGAAAAATTTGGTATTAAATTGATTCGAAAACAGGGCCGAAAAAGTTAAAAATTAAGCTTTACATCTGCATGAGTTCAAATGTATTATTCAAAAGAACCAGATTTAAAATTGCTTATTTTGTATTTTATCTATACATAGTCTAAAATTATCGCACACTTAAAATTGACTGTTAAATCAAAACAAATTCGTAATTGATCTAGGCGTCATAGTTGCTCTGCTTAAACTTCCTATGTTCGCTCGTTGTAATTTTGAAAAATGTATAGCTTCATGTAACACAACACTTATAACCAACTATTTTTCCAATCTTCCATATATTATTTAAAAAAATATCATCTTAAGAAATCAGAATATTTGAAGATTTTATGACTTAGATTAAAAAAGATCGTCAGAAAAATTAATACAGTGCCCTAATTAAATACAAACACTGACAGTTCTTCAGTAAAAGAAATAGAAACTAATTTTTACAGTCCAGTAAATTGTGCAAAATTTTAAATTACTTAAAACGGTTATTAGAATTAGTTACCGCAAATATTGCCATCATACTGCATTCGATTGCCAAAAAGCTTTTCAGGTGCTCATGAAAAGTCAAAGTGTTACAGTCATAAAAATGTTAGGAATTGCGATTGCAATTAAAACGCCTTGTAAATTTAGTAAATTTAAATATTTTAAAATAAATTCGATCAATTATTACCCCAAAATTGTTTATTTCGCACTGATTATTTAAAGACGTGTCTGGTGGTCAAGGTAGTTATGTTTAGCCTCGAAATACTTTATTGGCTGTGCAAACTTTTGTAGTTGAAGTGGACATTGCGATTTATTTTCACAATACATAGAAATGAATTATCAGTTAAAATGCAAAACGGAAGAAACTGTAATCGTAAAGCCGAAAATTTTACAATAATTTGCGTTTACTAATAAATATTATTTTGGGATTTATGGTCGAAAAAATTGTTTGGTTTCTTAGAGCAATTTTGTTTCCATTGGTTGAAATGCCGTCACAAAAGCCGGTCAACTACTACGAATTTTTTACGTCAGTCTCACGAAACGAAGTCATGAGTTTCATACCTGTATTTTTATTTATTTTTGTATAAGATTCCTTTCATTAATGGAATATCCGCTGTACCTCACGTATATTGATTCGGGAGAGAATTTTCAATTTCTAGAATCACTGGGCGATTTATATAAAACTTAAGACTTAGAACAATTACTGCATAGCACGACTAACGCAACAGTATGATTTATAGTTTCGAATCTTTGGAAAATGATTCCTAATACGATAAGTTAAACGTGCCACCGATATTTCTTCGGGTTAGTATCATTAGTAGCCACAAATTTGTTAATTCGGTTTCAGTGAAAGTTATAAATAACATGGAAATTGCATTTATATAAAATTTTTCATGTTATATGTGAAGTCCATTTTTCAAAACTTTGCTGTAAATTTATGTACAAGTTATTTCTATCCAATTGCTTCCGGTTAACATACTGAAGAGCATGCTATAAAGTGACATGAATAATCAAAATTATGCCGAACCAAAGATAATCATTTTGAGTTCAAGACAATGTGTATTTATAATTTTAAAAAAATAATATGGCTTAATGTATGACCGTCTATTAATGACTTAAACAGTAAAAACCAAGTGTATTTTAACACCAAAGTGACACTTTTGTTTATATATTATGGTTTGTTAATATTTAACGTATAACTAATAAATGCATATTTATTTATGAAAAACATACACGAAATAATACTTTCATTTTCATTCGGTTGACTCTGATAATTAAAATTATAGTTGTAAAAACCTAAGCCAGAGTGTTAGAAAATAAAATGAGGAAAGACGAATGCAAATTTAGAATTTTAAGAGTTGTAAAATTCCTTGCATAGCCGCAGTTGTAAAAATGCCTACAGTGTCAAATTGTTTTCATAAAAACCGCATTGAAATTCAAAAAATAATTAGGTGAAGAAGCACATACAAATTGGAAACTATTATAATGAATTCCTGCAAATTAATTTTCTGTCCAATAAATGTTGTACATCCGTTGTAAGAAAAACTTACCATTTGGCACTGTACGTCTGATGAACTAGAGAAGCGAGAAACAGTTGCTGCTGAGAGGATAACATTTCGACGAGTTATTTCACAGTTTCGTTGTGGACGGCGGTAAGAGGGCGACGCACACCAAGCTCTCAAAACAAGCGGTGTCGCCGGGCGAGATCGAAGCCGCAACCCTTCACTTCGGGGGCAGCTCCCCTACTGGCTGTGCTACGTGCAGCATCCGCCTGCTGCAGCTTGCAAGCATGACGTCACTTGCAGTTTGTGACTCCCTCGCTTTCACAACTGCCTTCTAGTACAGGAAACATGCGCGAAGTACCACTATTTGTATTGTTTTCTGTTGACTTGAGCTGAAATAGCTGGTTGTCTGAATACTGAGGAATAATTGGGTTTACTTAGATTCGCGTTTGCTTACTCTCTTGTAAAACGATGTTTATTTGTTAGTGAAGTTGAATTTAAACGCCTGCTTATCCAAATTAAGACACTTGGCTGTTACCGAAGTTATGTGTTAGTGAAAGAATTATATTGGTGATCGTGTGTGGAAACCAGGTTGTTACCGTAAACTGTTCTTTATTTCCGTGGTTATGTTCACTACATGATTATATACTGAACGATGCCAACTATTCAAAAGTTACAGAAGGCAAGAACATTCGACAGAAATCATACTCTTCTACAATTTACTTTACTTTTCTTGTACTTGTAAATCTAATAGTAGCATTACAACAGTAAACTAAACTTACTAATTTATCGCAAACATCGCAAATAATTTCAGGAAAATTTATTTAAGGGTGGTATACCAACGTTTAGAAACGCGGTGGTGCTTTCACTAAAACTGTGTCGACGTGGTTTAATGGTTGCTTCAGTTTTATTACAAACGTTGTAGAGATTACTAATTTTTTAGAAGTTTACAGGCATTTATCTGAGTGATTATTTATGTTACGTTTGTGCATAGACCTATTATGTATATTCCTCAAGCGGTTGTAACGTTGTTCACGATGCGTAGATACAATTGTTGAGATAAAAATTTCTTTGGCGGTAGTCATTTGACCCTGATACGAATATCAAGATTAGCGCGCGGTTCTACGGACGTTCAGTTTCAAAACATAATTTAAAAATGTGTCGACAACAAATTGAATAAGATCGCAAAGAAATGTCGTCGACCGTATCTATCATAATTTCAAACAAAAAAATGTAACCCGTGGGTGGCGACATCACTAATACGTCAGTGAACCTTCTGGCTTCAAACGCTGAATCTTTCCTGGGTGTGCGATTATGAAATGTCACTTCCTATTGGCGTAACATGCATTACGCCACACCCACAGCGTCTGGAATAGAGCGTGGGACATGATCAACCGAAAAAAAAGCAAAAACACTATGACAATTTGGTCATCTCGTACAGATTAAAAAAAGCACGAAAGCACTACGTAATATAATTTAATGTTACTGTCTGTTACGAAAATCAACTAATTACAAACCGTCATTACACACATCACGTACTGTAATAGAATATAGTGAATTCTAAAGTACAAATTAATAAAATAACTTGTGATCTCGTATAGTGGAGGTAATTCTACTTTATCACTATGTATAATTACAAGTTTTGTAGCAAAGCGAACAAATACGAACAGTTTATTAGGTTAATTATTCCTTATGTACAAAGGTAATTTTATTGCTTTGGGGCATTTGAAATACATATACGTGACATTCCCTTATCGCGTAAATTAAGTAAGTATTTTTTCTAGAAAGGAGTAAATGAAGTTTTTTTAAAGGTTTTAATAGAATGTGTAACTTGACACTTAATTTCACGTGTTTCTTTGTTAATGAACGTTTTGGCAAATTAGAACACATGGCGCTTCTTTCGCAAGTTGAAAGTAGGAGTGTCAATAGATTAAAATATGTAATTATTTTATTACTGCTGGGCGTAAAAAAGAAAGAGCATAGTTCTAAATTTATAAAATACTGAAGAAAAAGTCTGTTCCGCTGATTTAATGTAATATCTAACTGACCCCAAACCCCTATACTATACAAATCGAAGAAACATAGCGAAACATTTAGCTGCTGAATCAGACATTCACTGTCGTAATACTTAAAAATTTCCGTGAATTTACGGGCAATTTTACGGAAACGTCTGTTTAATTAACGGAAACATTATTTTGTAACGCAGTTATACATAATTATGTTTCATTAATTAAACATACATAAAACTGCGAGAGGAAACTAAATAAATAACCGAACGCATTATTGTACCTGCATCATAAAGAAGTCACATTATATGCGAGTTTCAATACGTGGAGCTAGTTGTCTTCCGTAAATTAACGGACACTTCTGGAGAATTTTTTACCAGCACTTCTCCGTAAAACATTGAAAATTATTTTTACCAGTGCCGCCTAATGTTTGTGACAGTTTTTAGCAACTGTTGTTTGGTACTTGTTAGTAACATATCAACAATTCCACTGGCATTCGGTACCACTTGAAATACTCTCATGTACACCGTTATAAATTTTAACGGAAATGTAACGTTAATAAACGGAAATAGTGTCAGTAAAAGTAAAATACGGAAAGGTCTATAGTAAATATACACTACGGAATGATACGTAATATGTCCGTAAGACTGCTGCGGACACTGCGCGGAAAAAATCGAAAATTGATGGGTTAGACAGATGTAAATATTACGCATTTATTTTAATAACATCATCGGTAATTCTACAAATCTGTAGAAATTAAATTGTAGCATTATAGACATGTAAATATGGCTCAGTTCCGTGTGACGAACCGGTTTTACGGAAACTTATGTTAGATACGGAAATAAGTTTCCGTGAATTCACGGAGGTATCTGGAGAAATTTTTATCGGGAAATCCGTAAATCGACGGAGAAAATTTTTTACAGTGTATAACCTGTATTCTTCTATAAAAAGGCCACTAATCTCCACAATATTTCAATTTATCCTTCTATCATGCGGATGGCTGAACAAATCAAATATCACACCCAGCTCAACTATTATGATACAATAATTTACATAACTGTAAGCGGTTACAAGTCACGAGGTTAGGCTGGACCAAACGTAATACAAGCTTTAGGTGAGCAGACAGAAACTTGGGTAAAGTTTACAAGCATCCAATAAGTCACGAGGGCGTCTTCTCGAATTACTCATTGTTACCTGGCTTGAGCGTAGGGTAAGCTGCTGACAGCTGACGAAGTTTGCCAATTGGAGCGGAAAAAATTGTGTACAAATGACATAACCTATAAGCAACGGCGAAATTAAATTGAATACACAGCGTACAAAACATCAAAGAACGAAGCATGAAGCGAATCCATTATATCACATTATAAACAAACGCGTAAAATATGTTGCGGGCGTCGTTTAATAAAATATTTAAAAAATGTAAAATTACTTACTAATTTTTGACACTCTCGCTATAGTAAAATCCTCAATTGCTTGCAGGCGTTTCGATAATAACCCGTGATAAACAAAATCTAACCACTTGACTGAACAATTCTTAATTTCAGCTGAATACTTGTTGCAACGCCTATAGAATTTATACAGTATTTGCTAGTAGGTGTACAAATTGTCTGAAGAAAAAGCGTTCGATGAGATAAATCGTATTACAGATTATAAGAGGTAATGGGAAATGGCAAGAATCTTTCATGTAACAGAATTTTGCAAGACAGAATAAAGGACGTTCGCCTCGTTTGATTGAAGGATGATTACGGGAGAATCACAAACATTCAGTTACCAGAGGTACCAGAAGTATCATTGGCCCAGTCAAATGGGGACACACCAATAACGAAAGAAAATGATATGTATGGACATTCTATATCGCAGCCCAGAAATCAGCCAAGAAATCAGTGTATCTATTTATAGTGAAGTGAAGCTAAGTGAAGACGGCAGCTTTAAGTTTCTATCCGGCCACAGATGACAATCCCTTATCTCAGTAAATAGTAAGCTAAACACAGTGGTGATTTTTGTAAACATTTTGATTTCAACGGACAAATAAACTGCTAAAAATGCTCACGTGTTTAATAGGTTTTAACGAGGGCTAGGAAAACTTCGCGAGTTCAATCACCTGCACGCTAGAATCCAATGTTCTATGCACAGGGACCCTTGTTTTTCGCGAAAAGAATTTTGCCTCACTTTGTTTCCGTGCCTTACGTGCACATCTGCAGTTATGCTTCGTGGTCAGCGATTGGATATTTTAATTGTCACGAGCCTTGAGATTTTACCGGAAAATCACAGACGTGTGATGATGCAGGAAAGTTTTTATAATTGGCTCAGTCTAATGAGATACCGCTCTTCACACAGACACGCTGCCAATAACCGTGAAACAGAATTGCAGATGTGCACGTAAGGCGCTGAAACAATCTGGGGCAAAATTCTTTCCGCGAAAAAACAGGATCCCTACCTTTGCATATTCAAGCCCCGTCTATTCGTTCATTGTCTGCTGTCTGAATAAGTTGCAAGTAATGGACAAATGGCAGGGCTTCCGTATACTCAGCACAATGGATTCCTAGCCCTAGTTTTAACTAAACCAACTGAAAATGTCCTCGTTAGTTTCAACGGAGAGCCTTTAAATACTTCTCAAATGCTCTTCCCATTAGACGAGCGCTTACGAAATGCGATGGATATCAGAAAACAAGCCATCAATGTTTGAAGTGAGAACAGTTCTGGCAGTGTCTTCTATATGCAAACTTCGAAGAAGAGTTGCAAGAATTGAATAAAGAAACCAGTTACAATTAAACTAATTAATTATGTCAATCCACGAATGTTTTCACAAATGTGAAGTGTAAGTTCCAAAGTCTAGTTCGCTTGTCAAACGAGTATAGCGGGAACTAGACACTAGCCGTTGTATATTCACGACACTGAACACAGCAACACGGCTTGAAGGCCATGCATAGAAATTCTCTTCTGTAATATAGATGATTTTACTTTGAAGCTACTAAATAAAAATGCACTGTAAAATTTAATACATTATATATTTTTTTTTACCTCTTTCAAGCAAATAATTAAGTGCGACCTAATTATGTTGAATACATTTTAACCGGTTTAAAACTAACTTTTTGACGTCTATTTGGACAGTCGATTATTTAAGAACACTGCCTACCAAGCGCTTCAAATTCGTTGTAAGGTACAAGGAAAAACGTTTTTACTAAACTGTTCCATACACGTCCGTTGTGCCTATGTACGAAAAGATAACACATTCCAGACAAGACCGGAATGTCGTTGTTAAGCACAATGCTTGTTAAAAACACATTTTCGAAGTCCCCCAACATCGTTTCAGGCTGCTTCACTTAAAAATGTACTAACCTGATGTATGCTGAACTCAGTCTGAAACGTGCAATGATCGTTGCTATAGACTTTCCGCCAGTGAAATTATGTGTTCACTGTTTAAAACTCCGCAGTAAATATGGATTAGTGGGAATCATGCACGCCAGTTGAGTGCTTGACTGGTTGTGGTGATGATGAATCTAATACGCTCTTCAAGTTCGCCCTTACAGCTTCGTCCATTCTGAGCTTATAACGCGCTGATAGGCGGCACCATTAAGATACTGTGTCACCTATTTTGTTCATAATATTAGTTTATGTTTAATAAATGAAGGATGTGATGAAAAACAGGCCATATTTACTTATAGGATCATTACATTTTACAGTTAGGTGCATATTATTGGATGAATCGGTTCTGGGAGTTATTTAGTGTTTATTGTTTGGTGAAAGTGATTATTGTCTTATAATTTAAATAAGCTTAAGTATTTCATAGTTACGTTTTAATTTTAAGAATTAAATGCACGTAACGAATGGTAAAGTAATTAACTACACCCGTATTGCAATATTTTAAATTAAATCTTGTCATATTTGTAATCAGGAAGGAAGGAACAAAATTCAACACCATAAGTGACACGGGCACTTAAGGACAACTCCACTTCAAGATACGTTTTAGTAAAAAATAAACCGAAAGTTAAATTGTTCGTTGTAACATAGAAGCATGCAGTGCCGTCTTCATGACTTTGTTAAGTGCCTTACGTGCACATCTGCAGCAATGCTTCAAGGTTATAGGCAGTGTGTCTTTGTAAAGTGAAGTTTCTCATTAGACAACACCAACCACTCATTTACGTATTTTAAAATAGGTAGTTGCATTTCTCTGACCTTATGTTATAGTCTAAACTGTAGGCTGACTAGGTCGTTATCCGTAAAAATAGCAGTTATATTCCTTGAAGTGGTGTAATACTACGAAGATCAAAATATTATTAAATTGTTTATCAAGATACCTATGTAAAATCGGAACTGTAGATTGAAAGTTTGGCCATGTTAAAACACAATAAAAATTATAATTTTAAATAATTACAAAATGTTAGCGGTTGTTTACGCAAAATAGAACATTAAAACTAACGAAAAGTACATACACTTATAACTGTTATAAATGCTTTATTACGGAGTCAAAACACCTGCAATTTTAAAATAAAAATGTATTTCAACCGTAAAGTTGAAACACATTTACCCACATAAATATCGTTGACCAAACGAAACATAAGATTATTTAATCTCTTTTTTTTTTAAAGAATACATGTAGTTGAAAGAAATTGTCTTTTTTTGGCACGTTTGGTTGGATGACAAAAATGAGGTGTGTGATGAAATAAAACTGTTAACTGTTTATAACAATTTGTTCTAGACATCAACGATATGTTAAAAAGTTACACTAAAACAACATGATTAATTAGATCAGTCTTCGTTAAATTTGGCGAGAATGTTTGGACTGGCTACGAAATGGATGTATTTCTCACCGATGTAATACTAATCCCAAAGTTCACCATACTGCAGTGTAAAATTATAGTGATACCTAAAGATTAACTGTTATAATCAAACCGCAATATATAGTTGTGTTAGTTAAACGTTAATTAGTTTACAAATAAAGAGCGCTGAGCAAAAACGAAATATGAGACAAATTGCTGTACCGGATCACTAGTTTTCGTACTTCATGCCCAATACTGAAGCATACAAAGTTTAGGAATACACATAATATTTTTTTCCTAGTCACTTTAAAACTAATTGCGCACCATTTAATTTAAATGTGCCACCTTCCTTGGTCAATAGTTGTTATACGAATTTTACAATTAGGTGATCGTCGCTTCGTGATACTAAAACATTACTGTAAATTTAGTTAAATCTTTATTATCACGTTGACTATGTTACAGAAATAACAATTCGTAGAAAATATTATTACTTGTGCTATTATTACAAATTCTAGATTTTACGGATAGTAGTCTTCTGTAATCATATTTAATTTGGTAATACAATTAATGGAAAATACAAGAAATCGTAGTCATCTCTCGCACACGGGTGTATTTGTAACATTGCTAACCGTATCCGAGGTGACTTTGTAACAGCTAGGGGCAACATTATACTACTTTAAATGTTTATTTTAGCCGTTTACCAAATAGTGAACAAAACTGACATGGATGGGTTAAATATACGATTTCATCTACTCAAATAGAGTTCCTTATTTCTTAATCAAATGGCCCGATAAATAAACACATGCTGTAAAAAGTAACCTCGGTTCATGATATCTCAATATTTTATCACAGTTATGTGCTGGAAAAATTACATAGTTATTTCAATTTTATAAAGTCTGGCAAACGAGCTAAGTAAATTATTTATATAGTCTTGTGGGTCTTATCAGTAAGTCGCTGTTTTATGGACGTTTCGTTATTATTGAGAAATAAATTATGTGTATATAAATATCTTGACATACACGTATACTAATCAGCCAAACTTATTTTTAATTTTTATTTATGTGTTAAAAGTGAAACCGTATCAAGCTGTTCTACTGGCGTATGTAAAAATCTTGCTAGTGGAAGTGATGTTCTGTCTGCGTTTTGTGTTAACTCAATTTCATGTGGCAGTAGGAAAAGAACATGTGTGTTAAACTACGTGAAAATTAGTTACTTTAATTACTTAGCTTTTTGTGAAAATTTTTTAATGTTTACAAACATAATCATATTTTAATATCATAATTTCAACATGAAATAAGAGACCAAATGAGAATATTTACAAAACAAATATCTAAAACTTGTAAAGATCAAAGTAAATGGTAGTATTTCAGGGCCCAAATTACTATTTTCCTGAAATTGTGTAAAGCTCTTTTAAGAATTTGCGAGTGGTAATTTCAGGACAAAACACAATTTTCTGAAATAAAACTCTCGCAAGTTAAATAATAATTTTATGTTATAAAACTAACACATTTGAAGTATAATATTTTTGTACAAATTTAAAAGTAATAAAAAGGAATTTAATTTGTATCTACATACATAACATTATATAAGTCATACTTAAATAAAAAAAAACGTTTGTACACAAAAACTTAATTACTTTAGTAGTAATCAAACTATTTGGTTACTAATAACAAAAATACACGCACAGCTTCCGCGCCAGTTGCTAAATAATAAGTCCACGTATTAATTTTATACAAATTATCTACATGTTCTTCTATGTGCCACATGATATTGTATGTACTTACATGTATTAAAATTATATAAAAATATTTAATGTTATGTAATTGAAACTTACTGTAAATTAAATTTTATTTACATTAATTAAAATAATTGCTAATTTGAAGTTTTGAAGAATTATATGATTAACATTTTATTCTTCTGTAATTTCACCATATATTTTCTAACAATTATCGAGTGTTTGACAATGACGAATTCTATTAAGGGAAATATAATTTTACTCATCTAGTTTTAACATAAATTCGAAACTATTTGTCACGTGAGGACTTGTGTAAAACCTGTTCTCAAGAGGTGTTCTTATTCGTGACTAATTTATTCTTTTGTATAGGATATTATGTCAACGTAAAGAACACAGTCTTAAATAAATTTAGTGCCACGGTCATTTAGTGTGTAAGCTAATTATTTAGTATCTGTTATACACACCTTTTTCAAGCTCACTTTAAAAAGAAAACCAAATTTTGTATTTAGAACGTATGCTCTTTGCAATGCAAGTAAAATTAAAAGCAATGAAGTTCAAAGAACGGACGATCAAGTTCTCGGTATTTTATTACAACACATTTAACAGACATAAACTATAGTATTCGAAAGTCAATGCATTAGTCAAGTTACCGATGCCTTTCAGTTCAATGACGAAAGTATCATTGATTAGAAAACAGAACATAATAACACGTATTGTCAACCACAATATTGACAGGTACGTTTCAGAAAATAATTATCTTGTGTAAGTATGTTTATAATTGCATTTATATGTAGGTCTATATTTTTAAATTTTTGACAGTACCTATTCAGTATCAAATAATGGAATTTGTTAATTGATTGATTTAAATATTATGTGTTAACTAAGAATTTATAATTGTTATCCAAATTATTAAAAAAAGGTAATGTATTATACGCAGAGACACTGGAAAATCGCGAACGTATTTAACGTAGTCTCCAATAACTAACTTTGTTCCAATCATGTGATATCACACTGTCCGCAAACAACCAGTTAACAGCTGCTGTCTTCCTGAGAACCCATATATTTTTGGAGGCTAGCCTGGTCAGTGAACAAGCGATTTTTCCCGTCTCTATATATAGCATGTTGAAGCCTAGCAAACAAGCAACATTTCCCGCGATTTACTAGAGTCCCTAATATACGTAAACTAAACGCTTCCTTGGGTAAAACCAGAAAACAATGTTTTTGTGTGCCAGGTGTACTGTAGCTCAGAAAACCATACAAATGTTTAAAAAAAAATGTAACTCGGCTGTACAGTCTAGATATTTTTGGATGATTCATTTCTGTTTTTAGTTTCATTATACCCTTCATAAACGTACGTAAATATTAGGACGCGTAAATGTGTATGTGAATACGTATGCATAATACATGCGTACCAGCGGCGAAGCGTCGATGTGTTTCAAGGAAATCGGGGCTGAGACCAGATTATACGTCTTTGCGTTACTTGTGGAAACATTTGGCTGATATAGGTACGTATTTCTCCTGGCAGCAGCATTAATTAGGCAAGGAATGAATTCTCAAGTTACACCATTTCACTAATATCAACATATTCTGGTTACTAGTTTATATCGGCAGGCATGTCAACAGCGATAGTTGAGACAAATATTTAATAGAACTTAAAAAATTCTTTCTTTGACGTACGTAGCTTGTATACACGCACACACACACACATATATGTATATGTATACATATATTACACGCACACATATAATGCTTCACTACTTAGATATCATACATAAATTTAAATTAATTAGTTTTATACTTGCATTTCTTACGCATAACTACCAGCACACAAACATAAAATAAATTATTTCACACATAACTTAACATTACGCATGTATCTACGTACACATATTCACATGTACGTACACGAGCATTAGTTTTCAAATGTACAAGCAGTAGCAAGCAGGTCCGTTAATTTGAACAAACATACAAACGTACAAAGTTACATAAGAACTTATGCCTATGGATATACGTAATAATAGCCTTACATACATGCACTTAAAAACATATCGTGTGAGCACTTACGTGCGGAGTGTTTTAAGTATTACGTTAACCAAATAAAATAAAAATAAAGGTGTGCTTGCAACATACCAACATTTATGCAGCACAATTGGTGAGCTTCTAGAAAGAAGGGAAAATGATACAGTCCCAAAACTTTCATATTTTCCAAATGCGTTATTCATACATCGAGGCATAATTAGGACAATTATAGTTAATTTCGAGTTACAATGGCAACACCAGGACTTTTTGAACGGGTCTTCTAAATAAAACGTGCAAACACATGCTTAATGTGAATCTTTCCTTTCAACAAATTAACAATTTACCAAGATATGGTACCACAGAACATCTTCACCATGTTAGAAAGAAACATTAGTGTTAACAGTTTTTTTATGTCTGTCATTGACCATCATGATTGATTATCACGCTTATCAAACACTTGTAGCTTCAGTTCTAAATGTTGCTAACCATGTGAATAATCTGATATCGGGAATATCTCTACGTTTTTTTAAGGTTATAGACTTTAATGGTTCGGCAGTATGATTTTCTTGTTGTGTCTTTACTTCGCTTGTTTACACTAAACGAAACAATCTTTGGCAGTTTAAATATGAATTTCTCTTCTGACATCGGGTTATTTACGATGATATGGCGATTGGACGCGGTAAATTATTGTCTCGTTTCTTGCTGACACCTACTGTTGTATGCAGTGCGTTTCTTAGCTATGAAGTTCAACGCAAATATGTTAGCTAGGCCTACATAATTTTAATGCAATAATAACACCTAAGAAAGATAACTTTTATGAAATTATTGGTGATGATGAATTGTCCTTAGAATACGTAAGGCGAGACGAAACCTTCACTCTGACAAAGTTCCTATGATAAACACGTCTTGACAGATACAATAGGTTTGAAGGTACTCAATTTCTAGGATTTTAAATGCCTAGTTAAATGGAACGAAGTCTGATTTGCAAAGCTCAACAAGTGATCTGCATGTATTTTGGGACAACATTGCAGCCCTTGCATTCCTGGCCTCAGAACAGATTGTCGTGCATTACAACTGCATATTTACTTCAACGTAACGATAGACGCTAAACAAACAATTTGACAACATTTCCGTTGTGGACCCGCGTAGACCAACCGCTCATTTCTTGTGCGTATCCTGTACAGGACGTCGGCCTAGAACCAAGCGAAAGTTATTGGTCAATTAATTTTTCACACCAGCGCAGTACAAATAGTTACGTGAACAAGATGAGATGTTAAAATACGCTGGAATGATATTTTTATTTATTTTCGTTCCAAATGAACTAAGTCCAACACGCCAAGACCACGGTGTCGGTAAAATTTAAAGGTTGGAACGTCAAAAATATCTCTGTGTAATGTAATTCGCAAAAAAAAATTGAGTTTATCAATCAGCAGACAAATATCTGATTATTTTTAATTTAACTACTTACGATGTTTGAATAACAAACATAGTGTGCACCCTTCGAGGTAAATTTCAAGTAGTGTGTTAAATTTTACCGATTCATGCACGAAATTTATTCCTTAAGGGTGAGGTTCACTTCAGCTTTCAACATCTTTTTTGTTTTTATATTTGTACCAGATATTATTTTGCTTATTTCAGACAAAAATTGTGACTAAATGTTCCTCTTCGGATATTTTTGTATCTCTCTTAGTTTTTGCGTAATGAGTTGCAAACATCAAAATTTACACTTTACGGTTTATGTACGCCACTAAAACCAACTGACGTACCAAACCGAAAAAATTCGAAGTGTATAAAAATGTTGTAGGCTATGATTTGACACATATGAAGGAAAAAAATAATTTTTTTAAAAATTGTTGACATTTTTAAATTTTCATTTCAAAGTACAGCATTTTTATTAAATACAAAAAAATATTATTATTTTGTTTTTATATGTGTCAAATCATAGCGTACAACATTGTTATACACTATGAATTTGTCGGTTTTGTATGTCAGTTGGTTTTAGTGGCGTACATAAAAACGTAAAGTGCGAATTTTGACTTTTACGACTCATTACGCAAAAACTGTGAGAGCTACACAAATTTCCTCAGATAAATATTTAATCACAGTTTATGTCTAAAATAAGAAAAAAATATCTGGCACAATTACAAAAATAAAAAAAAAGACGTCGAAAACTGAAGTGAACCGTGCCCTTAAACCAGTAAGTAAGGCGTAGACGATATGGAAACTTCCTGGGGTGGATCGCAGTAAAATAATTCTTTTAGAGGCTTATGTTATCGTTTGTTATTATTTCAGTGATAGCGAACAGTAGCAGACAGATGATATTGGAGATCACGTCGCAGAATGCTGCTCAATGCTCGTTAGTTTTGGTAGAAGGCGTTTCTGTGAAATGTATTTTACGTATCACAATACAGAGAAGGATTTAAGACATCACCGTAAAGAAAACTGGTAATTTTACTCATCAAGTATGTGGGTTTATTCTCCAACCTTGTGCGGGAAACCTGGTTTCCGAACATGTGGTGGAAGTTTCCACACGGTAGTGTTATCCACACAAAGTACTCGGAAAATTCGCGTACGCTGTAAGCAAAATTGCCATAGAGGGCCAGCGCCAGTATGAAAGGAAAATCACTTTACCAGTTGTGTAACTTTCCTTCACACGTGTAGAGTAATGTTCCTATACATGTACATGTAATTAGCTCCTATTATGTGTAGAATCAATTTTCCTAAAATGTTTTACCGTGCAGTATAAGTGATCATAGAGGGCTTTCAGTTCCCTTGTTTTTGCGCCACATTGCACAGGAATTACCATATCTCGCCCGGAGACAGACTCCAGATATCTTCTGTTAGCACAATTGTCTGAGTCATTCTCATTTATCTGCGTTGTGACATTACACGAAACCTGTTGCCGTGCATGTTCGTGTACACGCTTCTGGTAAGAGTATATTAATCTGCAGTCGTCGTATGAATTTGATTAAAATTATTTAAATACAGCTTAGAACGGAATTCAACTCATATACGTGATACCTACAAGATCGAAACTACGACGTCTCTTTTAAATTCGTAATTCTGGTTAAGGTGTGTGTAGATTGGAGTGCTCTTGTAACCTAAAATTTCAATATTATTTGTCAGTTAGAAAAACAGGCACGGAACCTGCTACAGAATATTAAACACGTACTATTATCAAACCTACAATAAATTTCGACCATAGCAGGAAAAGTGCCGTAATGGCTATCGTATGCTCTGGCAAAGCAGATGGCTTGGGAGACCTTGCACATGCAGCTAGTGTGTAATTTAGAAATTTGTAATTCGGATATCAGCGTGATATATTTTTTATAATATTATCACTGGGCTTTACGTCTCGTCTACAGCGAGATCTCCTGAGACGGTAACACATTCCCAGGGACTCCAATTGTTATGAAAATATTTCTGCAGCAGTTTGTCCTACTGCCTTATGTGCACAGCTGCAGTTATAGTTCATTGCTATTGGCAGCGTGTCTTTGTGGACAGACGTTTTTCATTTTATTGCACCAATCAGAATAAGGTTACTGCGAGACCACACGTTCGTGATATGAAGTCAAACGTTAAGACACGAAACAATGAAAAACAGCCAATCACTGAACATCAAGCAGAGCTGCAGCTGTGCACATGAGGCACTGAAACCAACTGCTGCAGAAACATTTCCCCCCAAAAATTGGGGTCCCTACTGATAATTAGACACAAGGACAGGAACTAAAGGAGTAATCCGCCATTGTCTTATGCTATGGAACTATACCAGCATTTGCCTGGGGCAAAATTCTCGAAAACCGTGGAGAGCCAAAATCCGTAAGGTCGGGCAGGGGATCTAACCCGGCTCTTTCTGAATGTAAATTCAATTTCTTACCATCTTACTGTCTGATTGGAGGAATAATTTTCGTACGCGAATCAGAACAATTTAATTTACGACTTGACATTTATCTTGAATGGTGCACATTATACTTGTTACTCAAACATTATTGTTAGTAGTTGAGTTAAAAATGAGATATTTGTTTGCTAAATGTTCCAGGTAAAAATTTATATATTTTTTGCAAACGATGATAAACAGAAAATTTCTTTTTAAGTTTCAACTTTTAAATTGTATCGAGGTTGTTACTGTGTTCTTGGCATGACGGAAATAATTGATTTAGAACAGTAAATTAAAATATGTCACTATCTTCCCGATGTACTTTAACGTCGCATGTTGTTAACGTAAATAATTACTGCGCTTGTCTGAAAAATTGAAGCATATAATAAAACATTTTACTTATAACTTCCACGTAATTATAGGTTGGAATCCTATACAGAGTTTGCGCAAGAAATAAGAGGTTTGGCGTACACTGATCCCCAACGGATTCTAGGCTCAATTGTTCGTTTAGCGCCTATCGTTAGGTTGAAATAAATACTTTTAACGCACGACAGTCTGTTCTGAAATCAGTGATGAGGTTCGCAAGTCAGACTTCATTCCATGTAACATAACATGTAAAATTCTGGAAATGGAGTATCTTCAAACCAACTGAATCAGTCAATCTACACTGAGAAAAAAATTTTGTTGGTGCAAACAAAATTTGTTTGAATGAACCAAATCATTTGTTTGTATAGGGGCAAAGAAATATTTGTTTGCTCGTACCCAATTATTTTGTTCCCTTAATTTGTTTGAGGCAAATAGCTGAATTTTGTTAGCAGTACCAAATATTTAGCTTGCCATAAAAATATTTCGTTGACCATATTAAATGCACATGCAATATTTTAAGAACTAAAAAATTATATTCTATAAACTTGAAAATTTTTTATCAATTTAAGAGCTAAAAAAAAAAAAAAAAAAAAAAAAAAAAAAAGTATGGTTGTGCCAGGATTTGATCCATTATCCCTTCACTTGTCTCTTTCTGGCCATGACCTAACCAACTGAGCTACGAATACTTCCGTGACAGCGAGGTTGTTATTTGTAAATGAATAGTTAAGTCGTGCACCGCAGGGCCGCAAATGAAAGAGCGAGTCGTTCAGCTACGGTATTTTCAAGTTTATAGCATTTTCTTTTGTGATCAATCGAATTAACCACTTTGAAATTGTTATAGCTAAAATTAAGATACTAGAATTATGCTGATTAACAGTTTAGACGTCCTACTTGTGGCACAAACCTATATTTAGAAAGTTGAGGTATACAGTGTTCGCCATCTTATCGCTTACGTACGCCAGCATTCAATCTTCCGCAAGTCAACCAAAAGTATTTAGTTTCGCCAACAAAATCATTTAGTCCATCGAAAAAAAATTGTTGGTTCAAAGCACTTCACTTATAACTAACAATATTACTTTGTTGACAAGTTGTAACGAGTTGTTTGGTTACACAAAATATTTATTCGACGTCCTGTAGCAACCAAATATACGTTTGGCACAAACAAATTACGTTTAAATGGATAATTTGGTCGAGGAAAATAATTAAATTTATTTGGAGGACTCCAAGCTTGGTCTTACCAACAAAATATTGTTTAACTGAAGCAAACATCACCCAAACAAATATATTTAGTATAATGAAACAATTCTTTCTCTCGGTGTATGTTTGTCACAGGAACTTTGTCAGTAGTGAAAGTTTCCTTTCTGGGGCCACTGTGGTGAAGTGGTTAGACCACTTTCTGCAGACTACAACGATCCGGACTCAATTCAGAGATGGGTTGAACGCGACTTTTCACGCGTAATAAACATAACTGACGACTTTGACCGGAAAGTTTTATCGTAGTGCTACCGTTTTAGCCGCCCTTCGTATTCTTCCACTTCTCCATCTTAGGGTTATATTTAATGCCGTATACGTCAGGGCTTGGCAGTCATCTACGGGGTCGAGTTCAGAAGTGTGTCGAATTTGGATTTAAATTCACTGCGCTTGTGTACTGTCCCTATGATCTATTCATAGGCGGTAAGGTAAGGGGGCTTTACGTCTTTTCACCAGCGAGGTCATTAGAGACGGCGGTACACAACTTGCTACAATGACAGGAGCTGAGAGAGGAGTCATGATCTTTGTTAAGGAACCATCCCGGCATCCGCCTGGAGTGATTTCGGGAAACCGTGAAAAACATAAATCGAGATGGTTGTAGCCGGAGATCGAACCCGGGCCCTCCCGAATGCGAGTTCAACGTGTTACCGTTGGTCCACCTCGCTCGGTATTCAGAGCAACTGGTTTATGAGGAAAACAATTTTGCATCAACTTGTTTGAATGCCTTATAGGCACACCTACAGCTCTGCTTCATGGTCCGTAATTAGACGCTGTTAACTCTCAGAGTCTCGGGATTCTACCAGGAAACGTGTGGGTCGCAGTAATCTTCTTCTGAATGGCACAGTCAAATCAGCGACGCATCCGTAAATATACACTCTGTCAATAACAATGAATCAGAATAGGCCACTTTCGTGAAATTTAGAATTTATTACAAATAAATATACATAAACGTACAAGGAAAATATCAATATAATAGAAATACCTTTTTGTTAACATTTTTATTTAGATACACCATACATATAACTGATATGAAAACAGTTACAACCGCGGAGCTGACTGGAACAACCCGTACTGTGTCTTAATACTGTGATGGTCGTCTGATCAGTGACATTAAGATGGCGTGGCACATAATTCAACGCTAAAAGCATTCGTCTATAACTGTAAATTTTATTGAAACCAATTTGCGAAAATTAAACAATAGCAATCCTAGACAATAGTTTTAGCCAACGTTATAAACAAAATTGTTTCCAGTGTTACGAACTTCTGAGGCACAATATCTGACGCCGGAACCCCTTTCGTTTAACTGCGGCGCAAGAGATCACGCGTAACGAATTAGTAATTTTGGATAAATATTTACTCATAAAGTTGGCAAATATCATTATCTAGGATTTTCATTGAGTATTTTATCCATATTGGCTTCGAAAAAAGCGTAGAAATTAATTGATGTTTTCATCGTTTATTTATGTACTACACGCTCTTAAGTAGCTTCGGGCATGTTTAGCACTTGGCTGGGCGACCGTTACGGAACTCTTACAATGCGTGTCGCTGGTGCATGTGCAAATACAGGTAGAACTACTATCAAGCTCGACACAAGTACAAGGCAAAATAACAAATGTTCTCAATAGCGTACACTAAACGTTTTAAATTAAATCTATTCGATCAGTGTTCTTTACTACTTTCCTATACTTAGTAGCTATGTAACATTAAATAAACATCTTATTACCTGTCAGAAAAATGAGGTTTATAATTATACATTTACTTGTTTATACATGTTCCAACCTGTGTATATTGGTTTAAATGTTCTTCTGATGATGCAGCTCAGTGTTTTCAGAACAACTTTCGCCGAATTTTTTGTTAAATATCTAGTGTATTATGACGTTATATATAAAACATGCACGTTAAATTCTTTAATCACTGTATTATTGTACACTTCAAAATGTTTTCCGGCAACCATTTATAGGTCTCACAAACGTTAGTGACTCTGTGTACTAATCCAAACCGATTTTGTTAGTTTTTTAATAAGATCACAGTCTGCGAAAGCGGTTTGCGAGCAGAATATATACGTATGCCATGTACTTTAGCCCAAGTACCATTTAAATAAATTAGCCATATGTTTGACAAAAATGTTGCTTCAGACCCGCCAAGTGGCAGCAGGTGTACTCGCTGATGACGTCACAGCGGCAGCCACGTTTTGACGAACTGTTTTCGCGGGCGTTTCAAATGTAAGATTTTGTAGAAGCTATAATTACATCAAATCAGGTCCAAATTCAAAACATTCAACTCTCATGGGCTAGTTTTTCCATGCAGATTACGTACATGATCTCAGTGAAATTTGTGAGAAACGCCCATTGCAGACCTGCGCGCAGGGCACTGAAGCAAGTTACCGCAAAATTCTTTTCATAAAAAATCAGTGGCTTTACCTATTTGCTTATAAAACTGCTAACTATTCATGTCAATGCGAACTCGACTGTCGGCAGAAAGAAGCTAAAGTTTTAGCTTTATACGACTCACGCTAACGATGCAATGAGAAATGCAATCTTGCAGCACGAGCAGGTCGACTAAGCGGTCAGAACGGTAGAAAAGTCGTGTGTCGTTCATGGTTGTCCAAATAGTTGTACCGTATTCTGCTGTTCTCGTATTAAACGGTAGACATTTAAATGACACCTAAATGTACAACGATACGTGGCTCTTATGCGAATGTCACATTTTATGCTACGGCAATCTGTGCTTGCCATTTGAAATTACGATGATTGAAAATTGTATTTCCTTTCCCAATTTAAGTTGTTCATAAGTACTAAAAATTAAAAAAAAAAATATTAACTTGTTTGAATAATGGTCCTTAGATGATATTTTTATGGCAACTACATATATGGAAATTTTAAAACTAATGAGGTTTTCATGGTAGTTATGGAATTCGGTATTAGTAAATTCTTCAGCTATCTGAAATAA
This sequence comes from Medauroidea extradentata, assembly GCA_003012365.1. Taxonomy (NCBI): domain Eukaryota; kingdom Metazoa; phylum Arthropoda; class Insecta; order Phasmatodea; family Phasmatidae; genus Medauroidea; species Medauroidea extradentata. Next base: position 176,152 of record PNEQ01028402.1, read on the forward strand.
AATTTCAAATGATTTTATCGTGCTTGTAGTAAAATTGGTATTAAAATCCTTGCCATAAAAAAGAAAAAACTACTAAAATACACACTTTTTTCCTCACGAATACAGTTGCAGCTACCAATTTGTCTGTCAGAATATACATCCGAGAGGTTACCACAGTAGCCACATTACATTTTTATATTTTTCATACACTAATGGCATTAAAAAACTATCACTGCTTATTCAAGCTTCCATACACATATGAATAGTAAGACTTTTCTGATTAATATTAAAAAAAACTGTATTGATCTAATTAGGATATTTTCCTTTTCGGTTCTCTTTGAACTTTGACTCTGACTGAGAAAAAGATTAAATGCGAACTAAAACTAAAACAATTGATAAATATTTACACTTTTTTGGATACATGGATATTCAGAAGAACAGGAATTCCAATTTATTGAGGAATCTGCTATTCACGAAAATAATTCCAAAACAAGACGTGGGATATGTATTTTAAACAACGCCCAGGAGCGTTTGCAACATAGGTGAATGCTAAGTTCAACTACTGCTAAGTTATACGAATGATTCAACAGTAGATGGAGAGATGTCACATATTTAAATATGTATTAATACACTTATCACTGAAAAATATATATTTGTATGAACCATTAAAAAATTAAATGTAATATATTGTGACCAACGTGTATAAATAAACCAAGCAGTAGGTTAGAAGTTTGTAGGTCTATACTGTAATATTTTAGCGAACATCACGCAACAAAATAGTATAGATCCGTACTGCGTTACAAAAGCTACATGTTTTAATTATGCAGCTAAATTCAAATTGTGTATTTAAATGATAATTTTAATTTTAATAATATTTTCACCAACTGTTAAAACCCGATTTTCTACTTTATATTTGTCTTTTTAATGGTTTTGAGACAATATTTTGCTTATTTAAATGCCAATTTAAGCAAATTTTTTTTGCTGTTCCAAAAAAATAGTAATAGAAACATTCTCTTGACGTGTGTAAAACTTTCTAACGATTCATATTTAACTATACGAAAATCATTTTAATTAGGCTCGTTGAAAAAGTTTGGTAATACGAAAGACGTGTGGTTTTGAAATAGTAATCATTTTTAAGAGAAGAATAAGTGGTTTTTCTTCTATAAACAGTAAACCAGTTGTATAACATATTGTAAACATTTTGTAATTGTTTGTTTCTCAAGTTATTTGAGGTATAAAGGAAATTAATTTTATCGCAATTTTTTGTATGCTTAAAGTCTAGTTCTTACATATTTTTTGGACAAAAGGTCGTTAACTTCTGATCAGGTGGCTATGATAGACTTTATTCTTGGCTTAATTTCGTCGTGTGGATTTTTTCCATAAATAAAACTTTTGTTTGTCCAGCATAACCATAATTTTATTAATGAAAATTAATTTTTGTTAAAATTATTCGAGATATTGGAAAAATGCATTTATATATCCCCGTACCATTTATGTCTGATGAAATTTCATTAAATATTTCACGATTGTTTGAGGACCACAATACTAAGCACTAATTTTAATTCACTAGCTCTGGGCGGCTTAAATGTCGACACAAGCCTTTGATGCCATCACCATATTTCTTTTTAGGTAATAGTTGGATTTTTCGTACCATTTTAAAAACGATTAAGCTTATTATCTGTAATCATAACATCCATAAATCTTTGCTCAATCTGTAAGTAACAAGTTTCCTGTACCATAACAGAGTGTTTGGGCTCAAGAGAAGAGTCTTTCTTTGACAAAAATCATCAATGTTGAAAAGTATTTACAATACAACATGGAACTATAAAAATTTGACCTAAATTACTGATACAAAATTTTGGTGCAGTAAAATATGTTAGTTACATTATTTTGCTTATATTACACGATTATTACCAAAAATTTGGTTTCGTATGAATATGTGTTGGCCGTTATTGTATACATCTCATTATATAGCAGTCTAGAAAAATAGTGTGACAAGGAAACATGCAAGTCAATATAAGAGACGTCCTAACGATTGCGCATTTCAACTAGGCATTTTTACGAATCATGCTGCTTTCCACTAAGATGCCATTTCAGATATTTCAGGTTACAGTATTAGTGTGTTAACTGCCATTACTATACATGTATAAAAATCCAAGCAAACACAGTATCTGTTTATGAAATAATAAACGACAGCCAACTTTTGAACATTATTTCTTTGAAAAGTCATTCTTTAAAAATACCTTATTAGAGGTAACTATAAACGCGACGGTTGAAAAGGAAAGTTAATCTAATACAGTCATAAAAAAAGATAACGTCGATTTGTGGAAAATATTATATAGAATATGTTTCTGATATGTTAACTAATTTATATGTATTGTTCTGAAGCTAACAGTAAGCCTCGTAAATGCTGCTCACTTTATGTTTACGTAAGCATAGTTTCTACTCCAAGAACATGTAGTCTACGTATGTGTTGAGTTATATTGTAATCAAACTTACTTTGAGTTTTCTTGAAGATATAATTGTCTTTTTTGACTATTTTATTCTTATTTTTGGTTTATTGCGTCATTTCTATTAATGTGGTTTTTAAATACTGCACACTGAAAAAACTACACATTTCCTGACATGTATTTTCGAACTGTAACATTCTAATTTCTCACCCCAAATTAAAAACTGTTTGTCCAAAATAACCGATTTTTAAAATCTTTGGTTTTCTAAATATAACGAAAAGAATAAAAAGGATATGTAGCCAATTTATTTTAAAATTTTATTAATTGATATGAATTTGGTGATTGCTTCACGTAATCACAATTAGATGACACAAGCTAATATAAATTTTGTTTAAAAGTATAATACATAAAAATTACTAACGTTAACACATAAGTTTTTCTTGTAAATCACCAATAGGGAATATCAAATGGTTAAAAGAAGCAGAATAATTTAAAATCGCAGTAGGAAAAACAATTAGTTTTTAAACTTTTTTAAATTAGTGTTTTAAATCAAACCTTGTAGTTATGTATTATTTTAGTTAAACTTTTATTATATGGCTGTATAATTTATAACACTGATAACTACTGCGTGTAATACGCTTCAGATTATTGATATAGAAATTAAAAGTGCAGTAAAATAAATATATATTGAATAATTACTATTGGAATTATTTGGCCATGCGTGAAAGTGTCACACCGACATAAAGGTCTAAAATTCTTTATGTACAATATTTTTTTTATTTATTTCAAAATTTAGTAAATACATAACGTTTGACTTATGAAATATTGGTTTACCAAGCTATCATATGGTAGGATATTCAGTGCAGTTTACTTTAGTTACAAATTTAGATTGCAAGATGTAGAGATTAATTCAATGTTTTTATTAGCTTTTTCGATTATATTTGCACCGTTAAAGCGAATGTTTGCGTAGTGATAGAAACGATGTAATTTAATGTGCGAGTCAATGGAGGAAAATTATTTATGTTTTTTATTCTAGCAACATTTTACATTTTGCCTGTGTTTATTCCTTATTGTATGATTAAAAGAGTAATTTTAGGTATTGTTCGTTCTCAGAGTAACGGAAATTCGCTTATATATATTATGAAACGGCCAGAGTTCTAAACAGAAATAAACTACAAATGTTTGGTATTATGTAAATATATGGTATTAACGTTAAAGAAGACGTCCGGCGTATATTTACCTAATAAATATATATTTATTTTATTTAAATAATTTTTGACGTTGACGTTATCTAATGTCAATCAAACAGCAAGTAGAGCGATTTCAGAATATAATTCAGAATTAATAACTTAAATTACGAAGACTAGGATATTTTTATTTATAGTTAATTTATGGTAGTGACATTAAAAATCACGGAACTATAACAAATAAATAGTTTTATGGTTGATTTATGCTCAAATCATACTTACTTTGAGATTTCTTGATGTTATAATATTGTTTGGCTATTTCATTAATATTTTTTTTGTTTATTGCGTCATTTACAAGAATGTGGTTTTTAAATACTGCAAACTGAAAAACCACACAGTTCCTGATGTTTATTTTCGAATTTTGTAACAATTCAATTTTTTTACCCCAAATTGAAAAAAAAAAATGCTCGTCCAAAATACGTGATTTTAAAATAATTGATTTTCTAAATATAACGAAAATAATAAAAAGAACACGCAGGCAATTTTTTTAAATTGACAGTTAACTGACGTGAATTTGGTGAATGCTTCACGTAATCACAATTTAGGAGTTGTCTGGAATAAAGGCTTCAGTAAGCTAAGGCCGTTCTTCTATCAGACAGTTTATCCTATTCCGTTATGTCCATAGAAGATACACACAACATTTTGTATCGATATCTCGATTCTTCACCAAGCTATGACTGTCTGTCTTGACCTGTTCTGGTATTACAATGCTAGAAATACCGTATGTGCTGTTTTATCTTTGACGTTGTTTACAGTAAATATTATTCATTCGTGTAGTGAAAGTAACTACTTGAAACGTGAAATATATAAAAAAATGAGTGAAAGTTACGTAAGTACAGAGACGGATACAGACAACGATTTAGATGTAACTTCAAAGAAAAAAAATACAGTTGGGTAGAAAAAGGAATGTTAATTCCAGTTTATAGGACAAATCACACCAAAATATAAGAAAATGTGAGGGCAAGGCTTTCAAAAATGCCAAAGTTGAATGTGTAGAGAAGAAACACTTTGTTCCTGGAAAAGCTTGTTGTATAAAACGTTGTTTAGAGAAAATTTCTAAGAAAAAGCAAAAAGACTTGTTCAGAAACTTTTATATGCTTGGTGAAAAATGCAACTAAGATTTATTTTTGTCATCACGTGTGATAGGCAAGGAGATTAAATCCCGTAAAGTGAATATGGTCACAAAACCTTGAGACAGTTTGGTGGAATATTATGTTTCTTACTGTGGGAATAAATATTTAGTGTATCGCAAATTTTTAGTTTCACTCTTCTGATCTTAGCAAAAATAATTCACACAGTTGAAAGGAGAGTTAAAGAAGGGGGGGGGGGAGTTTACCGGTTTGAAGAAACACGAGGAAAACATAACAATCGGCCACATAAAATACCTCAGTCTGTATGGGACCTAACCAAGGAACACTGGGCAACTATTCCTCATTCAGAGTCACACTACTCTGAAAGTAACACACTTTTCTTAGAAAATCCTACACTGAATGTATCAACATAGTTTCGACTTTTTAAAGAATACTACATAGAAAAAACCAACGCAAATCTGAAGATGAAGTATTCGACTTATTTCAAACATTTCCGTTCACATTCACCTTATGCGTTCCGTCGGCCTCGTAGTGATGTCTGTGAATATTGTGAACAAAGCTCAGCAAAGCTACAATGTAATACTGCAGATACCGAGACAATAACGCTTCTGGAGGTACACAAGAGAAAAGATGAAGCTCATAAGACACAAAAGAAAAATATTATTGAGGAAAGCTATGGAAGCAAAAAAATTTTGACTCTTGAATTCGATTATGGACAAAATTTACCGCTTCCAAATTTAAATGTCAACTCCCAGTTCTATGAACTTTATCTTCGGTATAATGTTTTCAGTGTTCACTGTCACACAGATGGCGACTCAAAGCTGTACTGTTTTCCTGAGACAGAAGCAAAGAAGAATCATGATAGTGTAGCGTCTTTCCTCTATCATTTGATTAAAGAGAAGTTTGGCGCTAATGCATATTAAGATATCATTTTACTTTCAGACGTTGCAGGTGGGTGGTTACGAATGTAAACATCTTAGCCTACAATTTGCATGTTAAAGTAAGGCAACTATTTCCAGTGAGAGGACACACATGTTATTGCCAATGTGATAGACACTTTGGTGTTTATGCAAAAAAGATCAAGAAAATTCCAAAAATATTTATAGGCAAACCAATCGTTACGGTAGTAAGTTGCACTGGACTGATAACAAGTTGGAACAAAGATTTACAAAATGGTTTCATTAAAAAGCCTACCAGTAAAGCTATACCATTTACCATTTAATATAATGTAGATTAAAGTATACATCACATGGAAACCTTCTAGCAGCAATGTCTTACTGTGAAGCATATCAGCCTTTTAAATTTATGATCAAACCAGCAAGATTTGAAGCTGACTTCATTTAGTCATTGGTGTCCGCTCCAAGAGTGAAGTTACAAGATGTGATACGTAAGAAGCCTTTTCCAGTACATTCCAAAATTGGCAATTTTGTGGTATGAAACTGTCCTTCAGCTGTCGAGCAACAGTTATCCAGACATTGACCACATTATTCTAGAAGATGAATCTTCAGAAGACAGTTCTGAAGCCACCTAAAAGCTAGATGCTGTTTGCACAGTTTGCAAGAAAAATTGGCATTCTAGGATAGGACAGCTTATGTTGGATTAAACAAGGTTTCTGAAAGCTAATGAGCATTGATAAATAGTTTACATAATATATTTAAATTTATGTTATTTTATTAGTGCCACATATTCATGGTTTATTGTTATTTTGAAATATTATGCAGAGCTGCTACAGAAGGTTTTATGTGAAAAGTCCTCCCACCTTTTCTTTGCAATAAAAATAGGTTTGTGAGAGGTAATGTGCACTGTAAAATAGTTTAAATATAATGTGTTTACTAACTTTTTTGTGTGTTAGTGTCTTATCTGTATTTATTACATTTACTTTGAAATATTATACATGACTGGAGAAAAGGTATCATGAGAAATATTTTTTCTTCGAGTTTTAAGCCATATTGATGGAAGAAATGCCTAAGCAGAGCTTATGGAATATATTAATCCTGAGAAAACTACAACCTATTCTGTAAAACTGTTCGCTATAGTAAAAGATTAAGAACAAGGTTAGTTAAATACATCCATGCACCCCAACATTAACATTTTATGGCAAAAATTAATCTCTCCAAAACATAGACATATCACTTTCTCTTAACGCAATTTTCTTACTAAAGTCTTTATTCCAGCCAACTCCTCATTTAGATGACACACGTTAATTCAGTATTACTTTTGTTTAAAAAGTATAACATAAAAAACGTTAACATATAACTTGTACTTGTAAGTCGTCAATAGGGAATCTCAAATGGTTAAAAGATGCAGAAAAATTTAATTTTGTTGTACGAAAATAATCAGCATAACGTTTTGTAACCGTTTGAAATGAGTGTTTTAAATCAATCCTTATAAACAACAGGATTAAAACGTTTGTGTACAATTAGCTGTTGTTACATAACATGTTAGTTTAACTGATATTATGTGTCATTGTACTATGTTGTGTCTCACCGTCTCTAATTACCTCTTATAACATCATACGAAGTAGACATTTCAGTTTCATGTTACAACCAAAACTGACAACTTTTATTTCACCAAACATTAAAAAAACATAAAATAAAGTCTCATTAGAACTGTAAAAATTTACTGATATTACACAAAGAATATAACAATGGAACATCCTTAAATATTTGCAACATCAGGGAGATAATCTTCCGTTGTATATTTTACAGGCTAGGTAAGGTAAGTGGGCTTTACGTCTCGACGACTTATCGAGTAATTTATACCACTAAGTGAAGTATATTAAAATTGAAACTGTGTTGCCGTTAAGTTAATTGCACTTTAAAAAATGCTAACCATTTTAGTACCATAGGTGTACATTACCTAAATATTGAACTTGAAAATCCCACTAGACATTTTCCTTATATTGCGATTACCAAAAACTTATTGAAATACATTCTTTAAAATAAAGATTTGTGTGTTCACGAAACTTCTTCATAATTTTACGACGGAAACAGCACACAATCAATTTAATTTAAAATGGGATAGTGTAGAACAGAATTTGGTATCCTTTCATGGAACTGGTCTATCACATTCTTTTACTTATTTTGATTTTTAGAAAATACGTTAAAAACTTACGATATTCAGGTGACAGTCCAGAAAACTGGCTTCTTTGTTCCCCAGCTTTAACTTCTCTAAAAATCTAAGCACACGTTTAATTAATTGTTTGTGTAACTTATATAATTTTCAATTTGATGGGTTGAAAATTTGATGTGGAATAGAAAGCGTTCGTTAAATAGCAGGATTCCGATTACATATACGATTTTGATAGTGACATCTTAGACGCTTAACTGTATATACAGGATTTTATGGTTCGATTGAAAAAATCCTATAATCTAGGATCGTATATTAATCTGCGATTGGTAAATTGCGTCAAAAACATCAACTCACGAGCTAAATATCATTCCCTTAACACAGAAAGAGGCGTTTGTTTACTTAATTTACAAACCTTAATAGGTGTACCGGTGGTGTCTACTGAATTAATGAAAACAACACTAGACGTTGTTTAGAAGTGCGACTGAATGCCACTATGTGTAACTTGACTGTGAATCTGGCGTTGAAGAGTGATTTTCGTTCAGAGTGAAAGTTTATATTAAGCAACGATTTGTAAACTTTATGTTAAATTAATAATCACATACAGTTTATTAATGAAATATTTGACCTTACACGCCGCTAATACGTTTATGTTTGGTTTCAATAAAATAACAGTAATATATTTAGAATAAAACGAACTTATTATTTTAAAACTCGTTTCTCATTCATTACGTTTGAAAAATGATATAAGTATTATTAAAATAAGGTCCTATTTTATGAATGCGATTTCAATAAAGCAATAATAGGAGTGTAAAAGGTACAGAATATAGATAATATCTCTGATGCGTATAAAATGGAAGTAATTTTCCTAACAGCAAAACTCTTTACAGGCATACAGAGAATGCATGTGCAGGATGAGTAAGGACACAGTGTGTTAATTTTACGTGGTAATAGCCAATGAAATGGTAAGTCGAAAACGTGTTTCATTTATAGTGTTTAGGGAAATATAGTGAATGCTATATTAAGCTGAAAATCGACAATAATATAACATATGTTTAAATATAAAATATATATTGCAATAAAGCCAAAACACTCAGAATAAAGTCTAAAGAATGAAAGACTATTAAATTTATTACATAAATAAAATTTCGAAGTACATATTCAGGGTAGCAATACTCCCAATTCACTATACGAAAAAATAATTTTACTTACTTTCTCATTAACTATCGCCATGCAAAATCAACAGTTATCACGCAAAATCAAAACACTTCGCCCTGAATCGTACATCTGAAGGAACACTATCGAGGACCATTTAGAGAACTGTATTATGTATACAGTAATTCACTTTATTTTTAGACAAAATGATGTTGAGATGATTGTATGTACATAGAATAATTGTAAATGTTTCTTGTTATAAATGTAGTTACATCAAATATTATGATTTCTAAAAATAAGTAACTATTTTTTTCTAGTTTGGGATGAGGATGTAAAACCATAAATATTACTATTTTTAATTTAAATAAACTCCTTAAAAATACATTTAATCTTTCACTATTTTATTTGAACGTATATCATTTGAGCTGAAAAAATATTAACCTAAGGCATTTTTTGTTTTTATGATAAAATGTGCGTACTTTACTTCACAAATACTTTCAAAACTTTACACGTGTAATGTGTAAATTTTATACGCTGGAAACTTTTTGTAAAACCTCATGTCTCGTTTATTTCGCTGCTGAATAAAGTTTAGGTCTAAAGACATAATATTTTTGACGATTTTGTCAGCAACATTTTCTTATTAATGCAATGCAATCTTCAGTTCGTTGTTTAAATGTTATTTATTTGAAAAAATGTTACTTTTTTAGCAGTAGTTTTCAGTAATTAATAATAAGTTTAATTATTTTTGAAATAGTGTATTTTTTGTGAACATCCATATAACTTTTTAAACGCTTATTCCTGAAATAAAATTCATTTATCATACATACATTTCACAATTGATTTAAATAAACAGTGCATATTAGGTTTTCTTGTTTTTTCGTTAAAATATTCTACTGGTTTGGAAGTAGATTACATGGCAGCATAAATTTTCCTGTTGGGAACGTAAAAACTGTAAGTAATTTCTGTTACTGTGTAAAGTTGTAATGGAATCTGCGGTCTTACAAATACAGTTAATTACTCGTGCAGTTTTGGTACGTAAATTTGTTGACGTGTCTAATTTGTATGTGCTGCATTGGATAGTAATTTTAATTTCTTAATTGGCTGCAACTTTATATATTCTATGTATCACTGTTAAATACTGTTCTGATTGAATTCGGACAAAGTTTCTGAAGACTTAGTTACATTGTAAAGTAATTCATGTTGATTGGGAATTATTCAAGATTCCTGAATAACACTTCGAAAATACATAAGTTGCAATGACACAAATTAAGTTGCGTCAAAAGAGATTTTCATTTGTATGTGTATCAGAACACAGTAGCTTTTCTGCAAACCCATTTTTTGTTAAATATATGTGTATATAGTAGCTCCAAAAAATGCGAGACTTCATTTAAATAGTTTAATAGCAATATTAATTGTTAGATTACTTTCAGTTTTAAAGAGCTTTGGTTCATTGAAGACAGAAAAATTGTTAAACTGCTCACGGTGCCCGGTAGGGTGGCCAGCGTGGTTTGTCTGTTTGAAGTTACACATCCTGTCAACAAAATCGGTAACTGCAATTGCATTCTTGAAACACATATGGAAATTTATAGAAGTTATGCCCACTTTCAGAACATCCGTTACAGAGCACGAGATTCATGACACGTTACTATCAACGAAGGAGAGAATGGAAACGAAAGATGTGCTTCACGTTTTAAAGTAAATATGTTTACTTATTTTACCTATCAGTAGATGCCTATAGTTAGAGCCCGGTAATTTTCGCGAAAAGATTTTTGCAGCACTTTGTTTCAGTGTCTTACGTGCGCACCTGCATCTCTGCTATGTGGTCAGTGATTGGATGCCGTAACACCCAGCGTGTGGAGGTTAAACCTGCAAATCACAGACGTGATGTGTCACAGTTATCCGTGTACTGATTGGCACAGTCAAATGAATAACGACTCTGCACAAAAACACTCTGTCAATAGCCATGAAGTTGAACTGCAGGTGTGCACGTAAGACACTGAAACAAAGTGGGGCAAAAATCTTTTCGCGAAAACTACCGGGCCCTACCTATAGTGAAACGAAGTTTTGCATAGAAATTTGTCGGGTTTTGTGTCTAAATTATTTTATAGTTATGTTACAATATTACCAGCAAAATCACTAAAAATTTGATTCCATACGGGTATCCCATGTCGTTACTAGAATTATATCCCCTTAATTATCGTAAGAAAAAAAACACATACACTTGAATGCTTCCCGTTTTGGACTCAGTGTACAAAGTTTGTTCAAGGTAGTTTTAGTTCAAACATATTAATTTATAATTACTAAAAACATATTACTACACTTAAAATGAGTTGAAAAGTTTAATGTGCACTTTAAAGGAAAGTATTAACAATAAAATACTTTCTGTGTTTTAAAGCCGCAAAATATTAATCAAGGAAATGTGTTAAATGAAAATTAAGTAACACCAACGATATGTTTTTCTACGATTTTCTTTGCTGTAAGCAACGATTTACTAACCATAAGATAAACGGCCACATATATATTTTTGCTAAAGTAAAAGTATTTACAAACTATGCAGGGTTACAATACTAGCATAAAAGGTATGTTACTCGTTACACAGGTTACTATAGCAAGGTTTGATTGCGGAATACAAAATACAGGACTTAATTGTCATGTCATGACCCCGGCCGTCTAGTCTCCTAAGCGACCTCTGCCAAATACAGTCATTGTAGTCAACGAACACCAGACAAGAACATATATAAACAACACAAAATTAATTACTAAATGTAATATAGTCGACTGGAGAAGGACGACACAAAAAATAAAGAGACGAAAAAATAATAAAAAAAACAACCAATATGTTTTTTTTAGTGTGAGATTTTCTACAATACGGCCTTCGTTGAAGGCAAACAACTCTTAAATTGCACTTGACTGCCGATCACGTTAATTGCCAGCAACGAACATAAGCATCGCGTGAGACCACTGTCCATGACCGACGTCGTAGGCAACAAACTTTAGCACCACGCGCGATTCCTGACGAAGACCGTCATTGTATGCAACGAACACTAGCATCGTTCGTTACTGTGAAGGCACATGTTCCTCTTAGTGTTAATGAATTAAAATTTAATTTTTTTCCTTTGTATAACTTACAGCGATAAATAAAGAACTACGTACGCCACTATGTTTGTCGAAATATGTTATTATTGTTATTAGCTTTTGTTTCGCAATAACATAAACGTGACTAACACGACGAGATTTGGTATTCGGAACTTTATGGGTCACTTATATTTAAAAATATTTCCGCCGGGTCGTTAAAACTTTACCTACAGTATAGGCCAACTTACAATTTAAATAAGTACATATTTTTATTACTACAATATAAATGAAAATGTATAGCGTTAATGCTCGTTATTTGTTTTAGGAAAAGTTCTGTGATTTGTGATTTCACACGAAAATCATAAATAAAATAAAATATTCTATACGTGTTATTTCGTGAATTTTAACCGCTGAAATTGTAAATATTTTACAACCTTAACAAATAGGAAGTGTGACAAATATACTTATAACATTTAAATCAATTATATCTTCACTAGCAGCAAAATAACTGACAAATACTTAAAAAGCGTGAGAAACCTTGTCTTAAATTATTTCTACAGATATTTGTTTTAAGCGGCAATGGCTGGATATTTTACTTAAAATTTTAAATGTTATAAAATAACAAAATGTCATCGTTTTGGAGATCAACACATATTAAAGTGTAAAATTATTGACATTATGAAAGCGTAAAATTGTATTTCTTGTAGCGCGTACCATAGCTGTCAGGAATTATGAACGAATAAGAATCTTTATTTTTGAGGAAAACATTTTGAAACACAGATTTAATTTTATTTAATAAATAAAATTTTCACTTTAGGTAGTAAATGTCTTCGAAAATGACTACAGCAGACAAAGCACGCACGTGGATACGTATTGAAGTACGTATATATGCACGTATGTACAAATATACATAGGCATATTTGTGTATTATGCGTGAGCTTGGTATATGAGAGATCTAAGTCCGTTTTGGACGAAAACCGACAGAAGTAATAATAATCCAAATGAATTTTTCAACAGACATTATGTACCTGCTTGTTTTAAATATGAATTGAAAGGAACAACATGTTCATGATACATTTGTACATCTAACGGCACCTTAATGATTCAGAGATTATTTACTAGCCTCCCAAAGCAATTACTACTACATTTTAGACACAATTCAAGCATCCATTAATACACAGATTTGTTTTTCAGTATTGCCTAAACAGTTAACTATGTAACACTGTATCTCGCACATATACACACCATTTTGGACTTCCTCCTCGTGAGGTCAGACATCCGGGCCTTGTGCTTGGAAGAAATCTCTCACCCACCACGCCGCGACAGATGTTATCTTTGGCATGCGTCTCAATAACAATTCGACTGCACTTTCAACCAAGAAACCTCCCGAAGTTCACTTCGCCGTCACGCATGTGAAGGAAAAAAGAAACGAGAGAATGTGAGCAACAATAAAAGACGAACTACAACATCCAAGCGATAATCATAATTACAAATAATTTAGAAAAAACTGTTGGTATTGACACTGCGAAATTATTTTCTGGTAAACACAAAAAAATATTTTGTGCTGTCCATTTATCTCGCTTATCAGTTAAAGGTTCTTAAGACTTCCTTGTTAAAATTTCGTAATTCCCTCTAATAACGTAATGCTTTGATCGTGAACACCAAACTAAGTTATCTGAATACTAAGAAAAAATTTTGTAGCTTCCACATTTTTTTCCGTGTGCTGTAAGTTACGTTCACAAATAAAAAAATAGTGTGTATCAAAAGCCGAGTTTAATTTCCCTTAAAGATAAAGGAAAAATATATTACAACGTAGTCGCATCAAAACGATGTTACCTTATTTAGTAATGTGAGAAATACAAAATCGATGAAGATTCGTTAACTACGACTATTGTTACTGGGTGCTGAGCAGTAACTGTCTTTCTACGCTAACAAGCGCTAATATAGAGGTTATAAAAATTAACCCAAAACCAACAGGCAGATTGCACGGGAAACTAAACCGCACACAATTTTTCCACACCAGATCCAAACGCTGTCAATATTCAACCAATATAACATGTGTGCAGCAAGAGGTATTTTTAAACCATTTTTAAGTGATTGTGATGTAAGACTTTTGAATTCGTGGGGAAATGAAGAACGAGTCGATTTATTTGTATTGGTATCTAGTGTCGTTGTAAAACAATGCATAACAGGAACATACGACATTGCGTTTTTGTGTCATGTGCAACCTACCGTAGCTTTGTTGATTTAGTATTTGTCCTGGTTTATAACGAAACAGTGACGGTTTGTTGTAAATTATTTGATTTGTTGAGGTGAGTATAATTAAATTTATAGTAGGTAGATATTTTATTTGGCACACCTGCACTTTCTGCCAAACCAGTGACTAGACGTCAGCCATTCTTGACAGCACATTAAGGGGTTTGGAAAGACAAGACGTCAAGCAAACGACTGGAATACTCGTTTGTCGATAAAATCTTAACTACTCATTATATCTCGATGAGGCATTTTTGCTGAGTAGATATTTCATTTGCGGACGTCTGTTTATACAGCACTAGGTGTCTTTGCTTTCGAGTAAAAATTTAAAAACAGTTTTTAGAAAAATAATGGCTTGAAACCACAAAATCCATAAAAATGGAAAACTTTAATTTTAATAGGTTTTAAATGTGATAATATCCAAGCTTCTATAATAACAGAATTCCAAAAGTACTCGCGTTTTCGTTATAAAATAATTTTAACATCCTAGTACTGCACGAGAGGTTATGGGATACTACTGTTTCATTTAACTCTGTTTAACTAAGCGAAGTTAAAATTATAACTTTATATTTACCTGTGATTATGAACTTTTCGTTTCACCATTTGAATAATTGAGTTAACTAACTCGGTTTATCTAAGCGAAAGTAAGCACTCAACTTTTGCAGAATTGTAAGTATCAACAAGGCGATTGCCAAGATTCTGCAGCTAATCTATGAGATTATGTCTCATTATTAGAGACATGCAAAATTCGCGTTATTTTCTGACAGCTGACTGGACTCCAAATGACTGTAGGCTCGCGCAACATCTCCCGCTGGCCGATATTGTCGTGACTTGCCGCGGAGAATGCTTACACGGTAGAGAGGCCAATCTCTGTAAAGGCCTAACACACGTAAATGACAAAACAGTGAAGTTCATGGCCAATTATTGAATCGCAGATTATGCTCTATTATGTATAGGTGTGTGAAGTTTAGTCTGCTACCAAATGATAACGCGAATTTTGCATGTCTCTACTCATTATCTTAGGATATTATGTGTTTGCCTTAGGATTTCAAAACGTAAATAATTGCTGAGCGTTTTGATTAAGTTGAGGTTATACACATTAAAATTTGTAATCAGTACGTTATGACTCCACTAATCAAGTTACTATTTAAAAGGTTATTATGTTTAATACTCATCGAAAGAGAAGTCTATTAAATTTTAGCCGTTATTTACGCCGATACACAGATGTCAACTTGATATAAAGGTTAACATTCGACCTGCAGGCTTGTGACTGAAGCTCACATCCCATTGGCTTATAAGAAAAGTTTATGATATAATTAGAGGTACGTAAATTTCGCAAATACATTCCAGGTCAGGTTGAACGCCAAAAATATATACTTCATAATCACGTGTGTGATTAGCTGGTGGCTGTCACGAAACGCATTTGACTACTGCAAGCAGTAGAAAATAAGGAAATGATTAGAGGTACGTCAATTTCGCGGATTCATCTGGCAGCAGCCTAGACCTGTCAGTCCTATACACCCACTGGCCACAATCGATTACCTCTTGGTAGAGCAGGTAATTTTCGCGAAAAGAATTTTGTAGCACTTTGTTTCAGTGCCTTACGTGCGCACCTGCATCTCTGCTATGTGGTCAGTGATTGGATGCCGTAACACCCAGCGTGTGGAGGTTAAACCCGCAAATCACAGATGTGATGTGTGACAGTTATCCGTGTACTGATTGGCACTGTCAAATGAATAACGATTCTGTACAAAAACACTCCGTCAATAGCCATGAAGTTGAACTGCAGGTGTGCACGTAAGACCCTGAAACAAAGTGTGGCAAAAATCTTTTCGCGAAAACTACCGGGCCCTACCTATTGGCTTATAACCGTACAAGCAGGTAGCAAGCGATAACATTTCTCATTATTTCCTTATTTACTACTGGCTTGCAGTAGTCAAACGTGCTTCGTAACAGCCACCAGCAAGTCACTGACATGACAATGTAGTATACATAATTGGCGTTCAACCTGACCTGGAATGTACCTGCGAAATTTACGTACCTCTACCAATGAATAATCGACTGTATCCAGTGCGTGTACAGGACTGAGCAATCTAGGCCATTGCCAAATGAATCCGCGAAACTGACGTACCTCTAGATATAATAATGCTAGCAGCAACTTCATGTTGGCTCTGCTGCTTTTGTGACAATACTAAAGTAAAAATTGTATTCAAAGGTTAAACAAACATTGTATGGGAAAAAATCTTACTTCTCTGCTGACGGAAACGCAATATTTTGCTCCATATCAACTTTTGTATCCACACTGCCACAATTCTTAAAAAAAAAAAAATTTTGAATGTTTCTAATTGGACTTCACATTTGCGCGCGCTGTCATTTACGAAACCCTTTTGCTACATATAAAACGAGTTTATGAAGTGAAACGGCCAAGGAGGGGCGTTTAAGTATTAAGTTAAGTTAGCTGCATTTAATCGAATTTTGTGTGTGTTGGGACGTGGTAAATGTGTAATCTCAATTAAATCGACTTTCAACTCAGGTAGTCAGGCTAAACTATGGTGGTGAAACCAGCTCTTAGAAAGAAACTCGGGATTGTTGACATGAACGAAAAACTGGTAACTTACATTAAATATACTCTGCGCTAAGGTAAAGAGCAGCGATGAATTGCTTAAGCAGGGGGAAACAGGAACACTCAGATAAATGTCGCTGGTCAACGTCTCCCACTTGCGAACATCGGGTACGAGGACACCGAGAATCAAACGCGGAACGCCGTAGTGGAACGCAAATTATCTGACCACTACTCCACCGTGGCCCCGAACTAGGCTACAGTCGCCACAGTTAATGAATAAACATATTCATTATCCCTCCTTGCTGATCGGCAGACTGCTTCTTATAATTTACCGACGGCCCACAATTCCCTCAGGATGGCACAAGCAATTTATGTCAGTTCCGAGACGCTATGTTTTGTATATCCGCGGATGATGACGCTCGAGCACAAACAATAAGGTCTGATGAAAACTATCAATATGGAAGTGAAACATTTGCGTTGTTTTGGGCACAAGCTAGGTAAAGAAATGTAAGTTCGTGTTTCTTACACAACAAGCCGACAATATAGAAACAACTAACTTAAGCATGTGGTATTACTGTGTCGGCGAGCAACCAACGACCAGCTGGTGTCAAGGTAAGTTCACAGATATTCTTCAGTGCAACCGCGAATTTCTCCGGTCTGTAATTACAACCGGTACTGACTTTCTTCTGCACCTAGCGAGGTGGCGCAACGGTAACAGGTTGGACGCGCATTTGGGATGGTCTGGGTTCGATCCCCAGCTCCGGGCATCCTGATTTCGGTTTACCATGGTTTCTCGAAACCGCTCCAGGCGAATGATGGTATTGTTCCTAAACAAAGGCCATGGCCGACTCCTCTCCCAGCTCCTGTCCTTGTACTAGGTTCGTGTCACTGCCTTTAATTATATTGTTGTCCCTGAGACGTGAAGCCCACTTGCCTTTGCTTCTGCAATTTATTCTACAATATTAAAATATTTTCAATTTATATGAAAATACTGGGAACAGGATCCACATGAATATTACATTTTTTGCTCTAAAAATATTTTAGAAATACGTTTTGTGAGTACCGATATTTCCTTTCTTAATGCCGACGCTTACCATGCGCTTCAAATTCGTTGCAGTGTGATCGTAAACATGTTCTCCTTACGAAACTATTTCACATTCGCTCATTATGCCAACGTATGAAAAGAAAACACTTTGAACATGGTCTGGATGTCATTGTTAAGACACTATGCTAATTAAAGCTTATCTGCCTGTTCGGACTGCCGAACATTAAAATGTACTAATTCGATGTTGATAAAATTCAGATTGAGACGTTCTCTGAGCTTTTCTACAGACTTTTGACCAATACAATTGTATGGTTGCCTCTTAAAGTCGCGTAGTAAAAATGGATCAGCTGGAATCTTGCACATTAGTTCAGCGCTTGACTGGTTGCGACGATGCGGTATTTGAGCCTCTAAGGCGCTCTTAAGGATACAGCCTACCCCAGATCTCAGGTGAGAGCTAATGTAGGGATTTACACGTTATATTTAATTCGACATGTATCAGCAACTGGTGAAACTACAGATGTGCCAACACAGACTTTTTTGTTCTTCCACGTTTGAGGCCCACGTTGTTATCCGGTCTTATGGACGTTCACGTGGTAAAAATGATAATTTTATATTTGCATCGCATAGTGATCGCTTTGTAGACGTTACTTGTGACTACATTTTCCACTTGCAAAACTGTTTTATTATAATAGTTTTCCCATAATAACATAACAAAGTCAACATTTGTATGTTACGGGAACATGGTAATAACAAAAACCAAGTGTCTTACTCGAACGAAATAATTTACACTGAAATTAGACATTGTGGGCAATATGCTAAAATATTTAAAAACATACAATGAGATTTTTTTATACTTTTTAAACATTTCTGATTCTGATGACGATATATTTCATTTCTGGAAATTAAAAAAAAAAAATACCAAAGGACTGTTGTGTGTTTTTAAATATTTTAGCATATATCCCATACTGTCTAACTTCAGTGTAAATTATATAATTCGAGTATAGGTCATTCGGAATAAAGTGAGCACTGAAAATTTAACCTTTGAAAAATATCACCAGGGGTTACTGCATGTAATTCAATATTAACTATAGTTGCATTACTCCTGTATGGTTGGCAGTGAAATTACGCGATATAGTTCCCTGTGTTTTCCTATTTAAATACAACAATACATAAAAAAATCCAACCGAAATCGGCATAAATATATTTCATATAATAAATAAATAATTTATTTTACTAATCTGTATCGATTCATACTGACTTGACAAAGGGACGTGTCCAGAGAGGTTAGACACGTCCCGTCGTTAGCCGGTACGCGCGGAAAGATACCAATTTGCTGAAAGTAGAACTTTAGCAGGAATATTTCTAGTGCTCACTTTATCCCGAACCACCTATAAGACACTTTGTTATTGGTATCCTACTATGTTCACGTAACTTGTGAATTCAGTTTTTGGCATGCTGCTATGGAAAAACTGTGACAGCTGAAAGATTTTTATAAGTGAAAAATGTAGTCACGTGTAACGCTATAAAATGAACACTATGTAATTCAAATACAAAAATATGAACTTTTGCCGCGTGAACACTCTTAAGGTGATTTATTTTTAAATACCCTGATAGCTATGAATAACAATACACACACGAACACCTGCCCACTATTTCCCCCTACATTTTATTTCGATAGCAATATTATGCTCATATCAAAGAACTTTTTTTTTTACGGAATCTGACATCTCGAAATGGAACTAACGAATGTAATTTAACAGGAAAATTCCTATCTTTGTTTATGCCAGGACTGCAAAGTTGGCAGCACCCCTAATCCTTTCCAAACTTTTACTACTCCTTCAACTTGGTTATTATTTACTATTAACCATTTGGATGAAGCATGTCGTTTATTTCCTCCTGATGTTAACGGGTTAAAAATTAACAAATTCAGTGAATGTGCAAACGTTTATTAAATTTTAAGAATGTTACAGCTAAGCCATAGCGTGACATTCAGTCAAGCCCTTTTGTATGGAACTACAGCTGAAAATGAAGAATTATAAAACGGTTTCAACAGATCTTTCTCAAGTGTTGATCATATCCTCTACTTTCCTTATCAGTCTGCAAACTACAGCTCAGACCTTACTCATAGTAACGTTAATTTCAGCAACACGACTAAGTACGTGTGATGAAAAACCGAAATCTATTGCCAGGTTATAAGGTTACGTGAATTATCCTTTCTCATAGTGAAATTATGAACCATTAACACAAATTTATATAATCGATGTTCTCGAATCTTTGAAGTCTAAAATTTTTGGTGCAAGTTTCGTACAAAATTACTGATTTCATGTCTTGTCTCTACCAGAAAAACACGAATTTTTTAAGTTTAGATTAAGTGTCATTAATTTGCGAGTTTTTTTCTGAGAATTTTGGCTCTGTGTGAACATAAGCATTGATAATTGTAAAAAATATATCGTGTTCAAGTGGGATCCTAGTTAAATGAGAATGAACACTGTTGACAGTCTTTCTTGTTTTCCAATATGCCAAAGTGATTACAAAGCATTTGAAAAAGTATGATCAGTCACGATGGATGTATTTTGTTTTTATTCTGTTGTTAAATATGTCTATCATACTATCGTGTCAAAAATATTAATGATGACTAAGCAGGTATTTTTCACAAATTAATGTTCATTGCTGAAATTACAAATACACATATTATCTGAGCGTAAGATCACATAAAATATTTAATAGGAAATTTACCTTGGCGAAAAAAAATTTAATGTGTGAACTGTAAAATCGCATTTAATCTGCTGTGGCTAATTGCTCACAACATATTGCAACACACGCAACGTGGTACGGTCTTGAATTCCTAATTACGCTGTTTTTGCTAGTATTATTTTGTAAATCCTAAGCGGGAGCATCTATCGTAATACCATTATGTAGGGTGTGTTTAAAATGGTTCTTACAATGTAGCGTCTTAAAAAATACTAGGCTAAATGTTTTGCAGACTGTATACTTAAAGAATACATATCCATGTCGTTAATTAACATAAACCACACAGTTTTGTTTTAAATCAAAATTTTCTTAACAATAAAAACAATTTTTACACATCTATGAAACGGTTTTATTATATATTCTTCAGTTCACGATTTTGAAAAATATTTTTCCACAAACAGAGCATATAGAAGCTTGTGGCTTAGTTTCAGCCACCGAAGCAGCATTGTTTTATATACTTGTTAATTGTTATTTAAGTAATTTATTTGAATAATTCTGTACAAAACGGTCATAATAAATTGATGCCATAGAGAAGTGATTCTAATATAATTTTTCGTGAACAATTTTTTGTACAGTATCTAAGTTCTAATCGCGAAGAACTTATTATTAATACAAATGCTTTTTTTTTTGTATGCTCTGTTCATCAAGCTAAAATTTTATCAAGTTTATTTGTTATTAAATAAATACTAGCTTAGACGGTTTCATTTAAATCCAACCAGAGAAATGAATTGCATGTTCTAGACATCTAGATTTTTCGTAGCTTTAATCACATGCGAATCGTTACACATACTTTAGAAATTCCATTTCGAAGCATTAAGAGGTAGAGTACATGTTGGCGAAGACAAAATGAAATTGACGTAAATATATCTCATACTGCTTTCTATGAATCAGTTAGTAAATTTATCTGATCGTTAGCATAATCCTCTTGAAGCATAGGAGCTGTTAGATGAGGAAGGTAAAAACTTAAAACAGCCAAAATCGCGTCAGAAAAACTAACATTTTTCGTAATTTAAGCATTTCAGACATAGGGGAAGTTTTCGAGGCGTATGTGTGTTAAACTGGATAATGTGGAGAAACAATTTATTCACAATCTTAAGGAAGTTACTGAACTGCGTTTTCTAATAAATGAAATGTACTGCATGTAGACTGAGTTATTGAGGAGATTATTTTCTAACAATGACAATTTTCAAGCATTTAATATCTATCGGTTTGCTATACAAATCAAGAAAACGTCATCTAAATTTTTATTTTGTATGCAAATTCCTATGGAAATATTACAATAATATTAACATCACTTTCTGGTCATTAATCTACTTTAGGATTTATGAACTATGATAAAAATAGCGAAAGTCTGTAGTTAAATTGTACAGAAATAATTTTAAACATTTTCACCATACCAAAGTTTGCTTTTGTTATACCTCTAGAATAACCACGTGACTTGCCAGATATTTTCAAAACTTTAGTCTGATATTTAAGTCCATTTACCGTATTTTCTCATTGATATGCATTTCATGTGTTATTAAACTGTTTTTAATAGGACATAGGGAACATAATCTAGCCACGTTACCAATTTACCATTTGAGAGTGGAATTCAGGAAATAATAATAAACTGTCAATTAACAATAAAAATAGTGCTCAAAATCTATCAGTTACGACAAAATAATCTCGCGAACCAAAGCGAAGTTCCTCGGCAAAGTAAAATTCAAACTGAGCGTGTTAAAATGCCACATGCTTTTACTTTAGTTATTAAAGATAATAAAAATTAAAATATTGAAAACTTTAATTATTGAAAATAAGAAAACGTGAAGAGTTATGTATTCAGTGCTTGTGTACTTCTGCTTTCATGCCAGTAGACTTTACACCTAGACTGAGCGGATGCATGGAAATATGAAGTTAGAAATATCTAGTAGACGCATTCTAGTTTCTCGTGTTACAAGTGACCTATGATATCCTGCAGATTAGCACCAGGTCATATTTGACGTCAGGGATGGCCTGGCACATGTTCTACATTGTTATCACAGATAAAGTTGCTGGCAACTTGAAGGCGTTCCCTAGACAAGTGTGGTGCGTCGAAGAGTATTTCCTTGTTTAAGACTTAGTGGACGCAAGCTTTTTTTACGTTCGAGGAACGGAAACGGGGATGGCCATAAGTCGAATACAACACGTCCGTTAAACACCTCATCGCCTCTAGGTGCGGAGGACTGAACTAGCACGTAGTGTTTCCGCACAAACCGTTTTACAGTGGGACTTCAAACGATGACAGTATCATTTTTTTTGTGGAACGTATGTGATAAAGTCCAATACACTTTTCTCCGATTTAGTTTTCCGATTACGGTTGATATTTTCACAGCTACAGCAACGTAAAAAAGCACTTTTGAGGAGATCGGAAATCACGTTTTTAACTAGCGGACGGCATTTTTAAAATCACAGGGACACAGTTTGAAGTGTGTCTTATTTTCGTAGATAAACTGATTGTAAATATTTGTAATAATTATAAAAGAAAAAACTTTCCGTAGCACGTTACAGCACGTCTCGCGTGCCAGTTCCAACAACTCTACATACCGTACCATTGTGCAACAACTGGAAGGGAAACCTATTTGATCTACACGTTCAACCGAAGAAATACGGCTGTATACGCTGTCCATTATAAAGTTATCACCTCGGCGCCGCCAACCACACGCTTCAAATGCATTCTTGTGTACAGGGAAATACATTTCTCACTCTTCCACAAGCGCTCATTGTGCCAATATACTGAAAGGAAACACACTTAGGATAAGCACGGAATGTATATACTATATTTTCACCCGCAGATGTGTTGGATTTTAATGGCAAAAATAGTATACAGTTATGTGTTAAATAATAAAATGATGTGAATAAAGGAGTAAATAATCATCGTATAAGGGTAACAGAGTTTTGGTGTGGTAGCCACAAAATGTTTTCTCAATTTCGACCCCAACAAATTAAATTTTTGTAGTAGTTAAATTTTTGCAGTCACTGCAGAACTTTATTGGGGACATCAACAAATATGTAGTCACCACAAAAAAATTTGGCGAGGTCCATAGTGACAAAATATTTTGTGATGACCAATAAGCTTTTTTTTTTTCAGAGAACCCGCTATCACTCTTTTGATTGGGCCCCCCGTAGGCTTCGTTCGAACCCTAAACAAATTACATGATACGACGCCTTATGAAGGAAAATCGATGGAATGCGAAGAGTTGGTGAAACGGGATAGCTGCGAGAAAACAAACCTGGAATCGAACACTGATCTCCGGGGATGGGAGGCGACCACTCTAGCCATTGCACTACAAAGTGACGAAAGTAAAAATTTCATTCAGAGAAAATTTTGCCTCAGCCTTAAAAATTCTCACTTTGCCGTGCGCTGAAAGAAAAGTACGTAGCTACCATACTTATGTTAAAACAGGCCCATCAGTTTTGTTTGGCTGTCACAACTATCTGGATTGTCCCTACAAAAATATGTTCTGTAAAAGTAACAATATTTTGAGTAGAAGAATTTGCTTCCTCCTCCTAACACAGAAAATGTTGTTACTTCTACAGAATATATTGTTTTAGAAACAATCGAGATGATACCGACAAAGAACATAGACTGTTGTCCCTATTTTAACACGTGTATGTTACCAGCAACGATACATTTCTTTCAATTCAACTCACTTCGAACATGCCTTGTGACATATCATTGTAAACTTGGTGGCAAAACTGACGTTACGGAGAGCTACTAATCTAAAAGTTTGCAAACAAAGTGATCACGTGGTCGAGTACGAAATTACCACTGGTGTGGACTACTCCTTGATGTTTTAATGCCTTGTATGTGAGTGTAATTTTGTAGAAAATATGTCAATTTAGAAACTGAACCGTTGTTATGGACGGACACGATTGCGAGCGAAAATTTCCGAGTTGCAGGAAACCACCACAAGACTCAAGGAGCAAAAAAAAAAAAAATGCAAATATTACGGGATTTTCTGCAACTACGCATCATTTGCTCACAGTTGTGTACGTCCATAGCACCGTACAGTGTATAATTCTAACCTATTGCAGGAATCTCTCTAAGATCATAACAGCTATTAGAGTAAAACTGGAATACTTAAACCCTTGTTTAATGCCATTTAGAGAGCATTTGCATTGTTGTACACATATAATTTCACATGCATTTTAATTGCTATTGAAGCCATTATACAGAAATTTTACTTACAGGAAGAGATGCAGGTGTTGTACTCTTAATACAGGTGTAGACGAGCAGAGATTATAACTGAAAAAAGTAAACAGACAAATATATTCATTGCTTATTACAAACAGGTTTAGTACAATAATAACCTGACAGTTATGGAGAATGGTTTTGAAATAAAACACTAATCCAATGTTGAAGTAACAGCTAGACTGCACAAGATAGAATACAAGAATTTCAATATCTCTGCATACAGAAATAACATAAGACAACTAAAATGTGTTATAAATAAGATATTCCCCTTATTGACAGCATATTAATTATTTTCAGTAAGAACATGCAAAATATTTTAACACTTAATTCATAGTAAATATTTAAAAATTTTACGTATATGTATGTAACAGCACATTATATATTTAATCAATGCAATTTTACACCAAACACATCCGTTTTCTTCAACATAAGCATTAAAATAAAAAAAAATGTATTCGCATAACTGTTGTGTCAATCACACGTACCGCACAAGGGCAAATACAATATTTACTCTCATTTTACAATTTTCACTTCATAAAACGAATGTGAAACTCAGAGATTGTTTTTACTATAGGATTAAATAATAAAGTGGAATATTGTGAACTTTAAACATTGCGGTGCTACATCGTCACCAGAAAACCAAGATTAACACAAGAAAATGAGTAAAAGAAAAATATATCTACTGTGTTCGTCTGTGCATCTTTGAGTATTTATTCTTGTGACGTAGTCGCGTCAGGGTTAATATAAAAAGCATCCTAATTCTCATGTTAAACAACGAGAACCTTATTTTCGCCTAAGACGCCTTAGAATGCATCAATTCACCCTTCCTTAATACAAACACCATAACATGCATCATGGATGGTAGAGAGAGACGTTTCAGAATTGCCGTTTTCATAATATAATTTTCGCTATACATTTAACTTTTCAATATACTAAATAAAACTTGTTTTAATGACAAGTGTTGTTATAGTGGCATAGTTTCATTTCGCTGTTATTTCATTGTAACATTTATTTCTCGTTGTGCAAGTTGTCCATCGAAAGAAGGTAACTTCGGAAATTTTCGGTTAAGTGTTTGTTTTCTGTATTACAGTTACGAGTCCCTGCGTTGTGTCGTCTATTGTATAATATTGTCTTCGTCTCCATTATTGTCTCTGCTAGTCTTAACTGTGGTGTCCTGAGGTTTGTTTTCTTAATTTTTACGTTTGTATATTTGTTTTTTACTATCAATGTTTCGACGTAATTCCGTTTGGGATTTTTCATGTTTTCTTGGTTTATGTTGAGTTGTCTATAACTGTAATCGGCTAGTTAGTACTTCGTTAATTTGTATTATCTAATCAAATGTTGATGTTTAATCCCGTAGTAATGTAATAAGATTAGAATTTAAATTACAATAAATTCTAACTGTAAACTCCCATTGCAACAAACATTTAAAAATCTCAATGAAATAAGACTTTAGAAAGAGTAATACTGAGTGGCAACCCTGAACCTTGTCAGTCAGCAGACTTATAATTTTCTTACTCATCTTTGCCGGCTTGTAAAAAAATACTTTGAATTTCGAAGATTTATAATAATGTTAGTCGTATAAGCTAAAGCATTACCATTGACACATTTCGTAAAATAGTGATAATATGGAGTAACAGTCGTACTAAGATAACTGAGGCAGGTTGAAAATGTCCCATCTTGTTCTGTATGGCGTAGGCCTTACACACTGTATAAATATTTTTGTACTTTTACAAAGAAAAGCCTTGGAAACACAGTTGCCAAAAAAATTCCTTGTAAAACAACAATGGCTGTCCTTGTAATACAATACAAAGTATATATGTGTAAAATTACAAGGACTAGCTTGTAGCTGTACTTTCAATAAGGAGAAAAATAAATTCAAATGTTTATTGTACTTAATAAGCAACACTGAACTTATTTATTAAATAACTTTTGAATAAAGGACGTATACATGAGATTATTTTGAAAAAAATAAAAAAAAAACTCTCCGGAGGTGCTAGGTTTCGAACGACCCTCCCCATGCTTAGAATCTAGCATCTTAACCGTATACCACTGTAACTTACGTATCGTTTAGTTTTTATTTATCTGTATACACTCAATGTACAGTTTTGTAATATAACTTGCTTTTAAAGCACGCAATTAAAATAAACATTCACTTTATTCCAGAAAAATACTTTTCAGAGGTTGTGATCTTTGCATAAGTAATTTCCGGCGAACTTACGAATTTAGTTTTTTTTGCAAACAAACTCCTTTTAACATTATAAACTAGTAATTTGACAAGGAACATTTTCAGCATTTACAAAAGTTTGTACAACTACGAAGAAGTGCCTTGTCATAAATAATTTATATTGCATGAACTGTTGGTATAGGTACAAAGAATTCCTTTGTAGTATTACAAAGTTTACCTTTGTAACTTCATAAACTATTGATTTTACAAAGAATATATTTGTACTTTTACAAGGATTTGTAAAAGTACAAACAATATCCTTGTAAATTTTACTAATTTTTTTTTTTAGAGTGTATCGTTAAATATACACAAACATATTTATAGGTATAGCAGTAGTAGTATCGATGTGTGAATAATACTCATAGTAAAAGTTACTTGAACGTAATACAGCAGACAAGATGACGGGGATATGCAGACAAATTCACTATCAATCAAGTTGCAATAGCCAAGGAAGTTAAGAGATTTTTACTTTCGTCTGTTTTCGTAAGTAAACCTTTATGCTGTTTAAAATATACACTCGCCTTCGGTAACTGTATTATTAAACCTATTTTTATATTTTTACTAACAAAATAAACAGGTGAACATGACTGTCGATTTACACGCAAAGAGATAAAGAATAATTTTCTGAACTGTACAAGTATTTTCAGGGCTGAATTATTTCGATATATAATTTGCACGTTACATTTTAATCAGCACTCGCAGTAAGTAAAGTGTAACGTTAATGGATGAAAAATGAACTGCGTAACTTCAGGAACTAATTACTAATATATTAGTTCGAATCAAACATTCTGTGGCGTGTCTAACATACAATTAATGAAATTAGTATTTAGAACTTCTGAGAGAACCAAATTTGACTATAAAGATATCAAGGAATTTCAACGTAATCACAAATACCCTTGAAGCGATGTCTTAAGAGCTAGACGGCAAGATAAATCATGACTGTAATTCTGTACCTCGGAGGCATAAGACTCTACGTCCACTTTTTGTCAAAATGCACTTTTTATCGTAAGCATAACCACAGTTTTAAATACCTTGTAGTGGCGTACAATACAAAGTCAGTGTTGTGTAAAAAAACTTTGTTTTTGAACACTTAACAGCTGGATTCACCAGTGAATCACACTCTTCATACTGCTCTCCTGAAAAATATGATTTTTGTGACATAGTGTACCTCCGAGGTACAGAATTTAAAAATACTTCATGATAAAAATATTATTTCTGGCATGTTAATTTATAGAGAACTTAATTTTAATGCAAACTAATAAGGTTAAAAGAAGCAAACAAAAATATTTGTCACACAAACATAAGGCGTGTTTCCAGATTGCATCAGTGAAGCGATATAAAATTGACATTATACGCTCAAGAGAAAATTACGTCCTAGCTTTCTTGAATATCCCAAGAATACGAACAAAATCTGAGCTTCTTACGGCATTCACCATGAGTAGGTGGTCATAGAAACATAAAGGCATTCAGAAAATAGTACATATTTGTATCGCCATGCTTACGATATTTTGCATAACGTAAGAATAATGAAAATAAATGCTGTTTCTTGTACATAACGCAGTTCGGACGTTTCACTTCCTACAGTTTTGTCTAGACGCAGGAATTACAACGGTTGGGCTTTGCTATCTCAGGGAAGCAAACTCTTTCAATTTGTACGTATTTAAAGCATGGCAAATATATTGAGTCTTGTATACAGAGTGAAACATGCGAACGCCCTATAAAATGTTTGGATTTGTTGTTACGTATGTACATAATGTCTGTAGTTATTGATCAATGAAGCGCAGAACTTTTAGTAACGCTGAATTATAATATTTCCTAAATAGCTATCTATGTACGTAGGTTCACAATTTTTGAGTTTGTCAGAAAACGTTTATAGAAGTGTTGAAAATAAATATTTCGTGTTTTCATCCATGCCGCAATAGATTTTTACGATTCCTCCTAATGTGGGTCATGTAGAAGGATTATGTTCAAGACAAAATTTTTCTTCGGTTATTATAACATACTTATTGAAAGTTTTAACTACCTTATCAGAATTACGACATGATATGCATTATCATTACTTAAAAAATATATCTTAGTAAATAAAAAATGTATTTGATACATGTTACTCTCCTCGTCCTTAATGTGTCTTTATATACGTTCTACATGCTGCTGATTTGTACTGTGTACTTACGATCGTTTGGACCTTTCAAAAAATCTTCTACCTTGTCAAAACTTGAATAAAAGACTCGTCGGTCGACATCTACATGCGCTTTTTGCAGTAATTATATTATATTGGCATCGTGTATTTAATTTATAAACGTGTATCAGTGTATCAGTAATTTGTACTGCAGCTTCTTTGCTGCATAGATATGTTACGTACATACAAGTATCTGTTTGCTTCTGAATGACAGCAGCAACGGTAGTGTGATTCCAATGTGACAAAATAATTGTGCGATTTAAAGCAAGAAATAGTGAACCATCAACGATAAAAATTATTATTTTGATGGTCAGCATCTCAAATACAGTAGTATATATGTACTGTAAGAAATTAACTTCAGGTGCATAATGTGTTAAAACATTAAATTTACAACATTATTTGCTCGTGAAAAGTTGCAGTAATAAATATACTTTAAAATGTAGAGTTCTGAGATTTCATTATGCAAAAATTCTAAAAGTCTATCAGTTACAGATTTGAATTCTATTTACTTTGACGTTACGATTTACAACAAAATATATATGTTGCTGAATGTTAAATTTCCCGTTATTTCACTAACATAATAATAAATTTTAATACCATACGAGAATTTGACTTCCGGCACGTGAGGTGATTTGGGGTCACTTTGACACAAATTTGGTATTTTATGTACGTAAACTGTGATTAAATATCAATATAATTTAAGTGGACATTAATTACTTGAAATTTATCACAAGTAAGTATCTTTACTCAATGCAGGCATAAATGGAAAATGTATATATTTTTAAAATATTTAAACTCATCACCGCTTACAGTGAGGCATTTAAGTTTTTTTTAATGGTATTGTTTATAAAAATTGCTCTGTAGACATTGTAATAATTTTTAAATATTAAATATTTTTCACTGATACGTTGGAAGTGATTATGTAATATTTTATTTGAGCTCATACACTGAAAGGAATTGTGGCTGTTTCAATTATTTTGTATTTATTGATATCATTTATAGGTACTTGAATTCAAATATTATATGATTTTTTTAAATATCCGACAATCAAATAATTACTGATAATTAAATGAGAATTATACCGTTCATAAAAAAACATTTCTGTTATCTGCTATTCTTGAGGCAGATCCCATAGCAAATGTAGAAGGTAATTTTAAATGTAATTGCATATTGATAAAGAACACAGTAAACAATAAATATGCAGGGACGTTTTTAAAATCTAAGTATTTATTTTTAAAACTTAAATGTAGAATATTTAAGTTTTTACTGAAGTGACGTATTTGGTAACTAATATTTTGTACATGGCTTTCTCTTGAGATGATTTATTTTTACTTGTATTAAAGTTTTTACTTTTTTTACTCGGATTCTTGCTCTTTTATTATTTTCTTTCTTTACACTTTTTATTAATCATATTTCTACCTTTACCAATTCTTACTTGTAGTAATCATGCTTCTATATTTCAAAATATCATAGCTGTATGAACAATGTTTCTATATTTTAACAAATTATAAATTTAGAGTAATTGTTGCATATTTTGCTACTGACAGCACTAAGAATTCTTGGGCTCATATGTTCTTCATAAATTCTTTATTTATAAGCACAGCAAATTAGCAAACCAAATCCCTCATGCTAGCTTTTCGAACATCGAAGATTAGATTGCTATAATTTACAAGACATATTAAATTAGGGTTATTGATATTTTCATAAATAAATTCTAGTTTTCATAATAGCTGTAACGAACATTCCGTTTACCACAAAGTAGATATGAATTTAGTTTAATTTGGTAGCATTGCTCGAATTTACTCTTTAGTGCCGTTACTTACATGACGTCACCAGTTACGTAAATGCTTCAGTATAGGCAACATGTTTATCCTGGGAGAGTTAAACATCATTATACCACGCGGAGCTGTCATAAACTCAAAAAAATATAATTTAGTTGCCGACACTTCACTCTTGCGTTTTAGTACTAGTTTCTTTACTGAAGAGAAGAAGGTGGCCAAGTTGCTGTTCAAGCATTATAAATATAAGAAAAATACTCCGAAATCTTTATAAAACAAAAACTACGAAATTGTCGTGTTTCTGGAATGTCTAAGAGGCAGAAATAAGATATTCTCTTTTCCAGAAATATTATTTGTTTTATTTTTACGTACAAATTTCAGCTCTTGGCTAACTTAAAATAAGGCGGTTTTGTATATTACACGAATTTTCGCTTGCATTTAAATTAATTACTTACACTGTGCACTTAACGCCGTTTCTAACCGCAAGAATTATTTTAATAGGTAGAGAAAATCGAGGGGTTGCTAACTTCGAGTGCAATCAGGTATGTTCGTTAATATAATTGAAAGCATGCATGTCTGTTAATACATTTTTGACTAGTACCAAGACTAACTTTAAGAGGCTGAGTTCATACAATCATGAACCAAACTAAGCAGCCATTTTTATTTGATGATTCAATACAATGTCGTTCCTGTCTACATTCATGTATCCTACGCAGTTCTGAAGTAGAGAATCAGTTTATGTGACTCTGCAGAAACATGCTGCAAAAAGCAGTTGGGGTAAAAAATAGAAATAAAATGTAGACAACTGGGTCAAAAACAAATATAAATATACCAGATACAAACATAGTGGACGAGGTAAGCCGATTGAAAGACGAAAGCTTGTGCACGACGGTAAATACTCTAGGCAAGGTCTACTGAAAGCTTCACGAGACATGTTAAGCTGGGATTACATTAGTGCGATGGACGCAACGCGATTGACACGATGCGACTCTAAAAATGATTTTAAATAATAGTATAGCTGTCGCGCAACAAACACAAAAATGGTTAAGTATAACATAGTTAATTTCCACAACAGTAACAGCTTTTAAATTATTTTAGTTTTTGTCCGCTTATTTGCAATACATCTCCAATACCCAATGGCTTTCTGTGTGAAGATAAAGCCAAAATCATATGTTTGCATTAAATGGTTATTATTTGCTTATAATAACAAAAAGTGTCTTATGTTGAGTACAAAATTGAAATCGGTTTTTCAGCTCTGTGGTGCCCGCAGTGTTAATAAAGTATACATATTTCGTATTTGAAAATCGCGTCACTGGCGCGTATTAATGTCGCGTAGACATCTTAGAAGCCTCGACGATGGTTGGCTGATTTGTTATTTTATTCCCGTCACACCCATCGCGTCGTGTACGCTGCTTCATTCCCGATTCAAGCGAGCCTCCAAGCAGGTTGTTATGGAAGTTTCTCTGTAATAACTTATCACATGAAACTTTTTGAAATAATGGAATGACAGAATATTTTTGTAATTCAGTTTTCTTGTTAGTACTCCAGAAAAATATTAAAGATAAGAGTATTATTATTAAATTTGTATTAATAATGCACAATGAAAACGATTCCGTTAAAAAAATATATGTCGTTTCAATAAATTTTTTTTATTCTTTGTAGAAACATATTTTCAGTGACGTTTTACAACGAAGTTAACGTAAATAATTTTTTTTCTCTAGAAGT
This sequence comes from Medauroidea extradentata, assembly GCA_003012365.1. Classification (NCBI taxonomy): domain Eukaryota; kingdom Metazoa; phylum Arthropoda; class Insecta; order Phasmatodea; family Phasmatidae; genus Medauroidea; species Medauroidea extradentata. Next base: position 208,952 of record PNEQ01028402.1, read on the forward strand.
GCAATAACGCAATTTTGATTGGTTAAAATTTCCACCGTGTAGCAAATCTTGCTATTAATATTTATAATGTAATATAACTGTTCTCAAAAACACAAAAACCCAACAACACTGTCGAGAGACCTTAAACGGTTTAATGTAGTTGCGCCACATAACTCTACAGTTCCCGTAGAGCTGCAGAACCCTGACAAATTAACGACTATTTTATACAAACCTCTAACTTATATTCTTCTATTTCCCAAAACAACGATATAAATTTTTATGAACATGGCCTAGAATGGATAGCAGTGGGGGAATCTGAAGTTTATAAAACAGTGAACAGTGTTAAATCCCCAGCTGTATGACGCGATGGTATAAGTATAAACATGATTAAACTTTGCACACCAAACTGCATACCAGCATTGACGGACATTATAATTTTTTACTTTAAATAATCCACCTACCCTTTACAGCGGAAACCTTCCAAGGTAATCCCGTTACCTAAAACCGCAGACCCACATGACTACAAAGATCTACGCCCCATTAGTATTCTGCCTGCTCTATCTAAACTAATCGAAAAACTTGTGCATAAACAGCTAAGCGAAGCCCTAGACGAACGAAATGTTCTGTATGACAAACAATCTGGATTTATGAAAGGCCACAGTACATACATGACTCTATCTGATGAAACAGATAAATGTTACAGCGATTGATAGCTCAAACATATGATAGTAATTTTTTTACATTTTTCTATGGCATTCGACACTCTGGACCACGAAGTTTTACTGTCGCGACTTGCAGAAGCTGGCGTCTCTCAAATAACACACAAATGGTTCCGGGATTATCTCAGTAACCGGAAACAGCAGGTAGAAATAAAGACGGCCACAGGCACTTTAAAATCTAAAGAAATGTTTATACAGTCCGGTGTACCTCAGGGTAGTATACTGGCGCCAATTTTTTTTTTTCGTTATACGTTGCAGAACTGCCGAAGTGTTTCAAGTACTTATACTGCCATCAATACACCGACGATACTCAGTTATGTATCGAGACTGGTACCAGAGAAATCCAGGACACAATAAGGAAAATCAATGTAGATCTCGAGCGGCTTCATAAATGGTGTATCAGTAATAAATTAAAACTGAATGCAGATAAATATAAATACATGGCAATTGGAACCAGCAAAATCCTAACGAAAATTAATACTGACCAACAAATTAAAATTAATGGAACTGTAATTCCCAAATGCGAAAACTATCGTAACTTTGGAATTGTTTTCGATCAAAATCTCTCTTGGAACGAACATGTCTCTTCTCTCCTTCAAACCGACTTCTACAAACTTCAGCGCCTTTATAAATTTAAACGAATTCTTCCACCTTCTCTGAAACTCAAGCTTTGTGATAGTATTGTTCTATCCTCCTTCAACTACTGCTCTGACCTTTCCTGTAGTATAGACAACTCTTTGCAATACAGGGTCCAAAAACTTCAGAATGCATGTGTAAGGTATGTTTATAACCTAAAACGAAGGGACCACATCACAGAACCCTTAATTACAACCGGTTGGCTGAACATGGAAAACAGACGACAATTTAACTTTGCCACACAACTCAAATCAATTCTCCACAATAACATTCCAAAATTCTTAACATCTAAACTACTACATTTAAACTCTATCCATTCGTACAACACCAGACATAAAATGAACTCCCAAATACCACGTCACAACAGGACAGCATTTAAGCGATCATTCAGCTATGTGGCCAGTCATGTCTGGAACGAGTTACCCACAATGTTAAAGAAAACTGGATCATTAAGTGTACTTACGAAAAAGTACAAAGAGTTCCTACTGACAGGTCAAAATCGAAAATAAATAAAACCATTATATAAAGATAACAGGAGACTAATTCAGCATTATGTAACATATCTCACGATTTGTAAACTCTCACATTTTTTATGTAACAGACTTAGTTTAATCTTCTTTATTAATAACTTTTGTAATTTAGCATGTAAGTTTTTATGCATCTTTTCGCTTCTTCTAATCATTGTGTTTTTTATAACTGTATGTAGTCAACAATATGCACGGAAAAATTGTAAAACGGCCGTGGTGCTGAATTTTGTTCGTGTTAAAATAAATAAATAAATAAACTCACACGTTGGTGTGGTTACATGTAGACGTTCCGTAGATGGAACCGTAAGTTTATGCTATAAAATGCTATTTTATACATATTCCTAATAAATATATGTCGACAACAATTCTCACCACAAAATCGTTTACTTTGCTTATTTTTTATAACTTTGGGGGTTTAAGAATATAAATTAATTGTAGTCACATGTTGCGTAGACTTCAAGTATGTTACTGAAAGTTTTAAATGGAGATAATTCGCTGTCGTACAAGATACAAGTTACTTATAATATATTATATGGTAATGCAAAAATTGCATTAAAACATTTAAGTATTTTTAAGCAACACTGCCATTAATTTAAAAAAAGTTCTATAAGTTGGTTTTCCGCACTATCCAATATTCAATTAGAATATAGTGTTTGAAAATATAACACACGTAGAGTAAGATAATTGTCTCATAAAATACACTGCGTCACAAATATAGCAATTAAAATGGGAACACGTAAAGTCGTGCCAATAATACGAACATGTAAGATTATATTTTAATTAATTTGTTTTGCGTAGCCTTCTTATCAGTTGTGTAGGCAGATCCTTTGAATTCATAGGAGACAGTTGAAGTAATATTAAATTATTAAATTATAGGGAAAATCGCTATAGCTGTTATATGAGGGTATAAGAATATTTACGAGCCTTAGTAACGAGTATTTGACACCAATAAAAACGCAGCTGAAGAGAAGTAGGGAAACCAATATCATCACTATCAGAATGTTTCAGAATATTCAGATTCCAGTCTCACGAGAGAAAAAATTTCAAGGTACCATCTTCCGCAGACATCAGGCTGAAACAGAGTTATTTGTATATCACATAGTACCGACTGCTCAAATATCGTTCTAAGATACTTACTGAGATACCGAGAACACTAAGTAATGGCAATATAACAGTTTGCACCGACATGCAGCAGAATGAGACTCTACTGAAGTTATCAACAAGCGAGCCATTCTATTCACGGAAAATAAGGATTTGTAAAGTAACATTTCTTTATCGATAGAGGTCAACATTATGCAAATATTAACTACATTCAAATATGACGGAAAATGAGACAACGGATAAAAAGGTAAATTTTCTTCGCGTGTGAAAAATTAGTTAAAATTGAAAAATAAGAATGTCTAGAAGAAGGTAATACACTAGATAAACTACGATTGTTTTCAGATGCACGTTCCAGCTACAACTCAAACTCAGCATTTCTTTATGCCCTGCTTCGTCAAGTTTCGTTTAGGAATAATTTCACACAAAGAAATAATATTTTCCGATTTTTGGTCACTACTAAATCCCTCCACGTTAGAATATTTGGAACGACCAAAACAATATTAAGAAAAAAGAAGTAAATGCCGGCACAAATTAATATCATACTATCTCTAATGAGTGTGGAATTTTTAACTAATTTGTATTTGATTGACACATTTGGAGTACAAAAGAATGTTAAGTAAACGTTGAGGAGCTAACAATTTAATAAACAAGACCAGGGGATGTTTACGCAGAAGCAACAAAATGAACGATCAATGCCAGGAACACTTACACTTTGTTTGATCCACAATCCAGTGTTGTTCGAAAGGAAAAATCGCAAGTTAGCAAAGAATTTGACGGACTATTAAAATATAAGATGTATAATTGTAATTAATTACACAGAAAATTTACTTTCTGCCAGTTATTTCTTTTGATCAAAATGAGCATTTCTGTTGCAGATAAACCATATGTTTCAGTATGTGTTTCAACAAATGACTGTTTTTTTTCGTGTTACCTCAAACGGTTATTGATATTTTCAGCAGTTCATCGGACGACTAACCAACAATCCTACCCCATGCTTGATGTAAGAGTTTAAATTGTCTTCAAATATGACGGCGTAAGTCAGGATTCATTTTACCTACTAATCTATTTCATTCAATCTCTTCTATAATATTTTAGGATTTTAATAATTCATTTATGTATTCAAAATTGCCGTGTGTACAAAGTACATTTGATTTCTCTTAAACATTTAGAACTTTAATACGTAGTTGAAAAAAAATAATTTCCTTGCGAACACGTGCACAAATATACTTAAAAGTTTTTTTTCAATCCACATATCGAAACTCACACTTATTTCATTCCTGTTCATTCTTGTAAAATAAATAATGTTTTTTAACAGTTAAGTTATTTTTGTATCCGAAATAAGGCATTCACCTTCACGTTTTAAGACTTATCCTTCTCTGTCATTGCTGGGCACAGTAATTCATCACTAGTAACAGTATTTTCCCCACAAAATTGCTTACGTGAAAAGTGAATAAATTTGTCTACACAAACACACAATACTTTTTCGCAAGTTAAGGAGTACTTCCTTTTTACAATTTAGGTGTTTTTATAAGCCTAGATTTTGTAATTTGTAAATAAAGTATTAGTACTTCCCCGACATTGCTATTACCGTTTAGTTTTCTAGTGTTTTATTATTAGTTTATTTGTCCAATACCACCGAAAGACTTAGGCTATACATATTTTTCCACAAGCTTACAACGTATGTCACCCCAAGTAGTTTTTTAAAAAAATGTATTACTCTTTTCTTTATGTCGTTGCTTTAAAACGTAATAACATTTATGTACTGTACATGCATATAAAAGGTAACAAGACTCATACGTAAATGATGATAAAAATACCATGTAAATATACAGCAATACACACCCGAATGTCGACAGCTAGAAAACCTCCCTATTCTCCCTGCCCATTATACATATAAATATATATAAAGCTGTCAGTTATAAAATATCATATGTATTTATCCCAGAGGTCACAATTCTGTACAAATTTGATTTCGGGTACATTCGTTAGCGTAAAGATTTACTAATCGAAAAAGTATCACTTAAATGCTTTCCACAGAAATCATGCGAGGTTCGCAAATCAGATTCTGATGTGTTCATTTAAAATGTTTGTAATGGCATGAAATATTATAGCGAGATTGTTACTGTTGCTATTGTGTCGCTTGTTCAATGGGACCGTTTCCAGGCAACGGAAATGATTTCGTTTCATGCTGTTGATTATTATGTTGACAGACATGTTGCGTTTATCGAGTTATGTAGCCAAGCAGTGTCCAGTTGGTTGACTTTTGTCCACTTCAGGTTTATAGTACTTCTTGCAAATGTTAAATATTAAAAGTTATTATTGTCAATGTTTTATCTATATGCTGCACTCTTCAAGTACACATTTTCATAAAAATCTTTGATAAAACCACTAATGTTTGGTTGCTTAAAAATTCTAAGCATGAAACCAATATAACTTAAATAAATTAATTTGATTTTATACCTAAATACAGTGCCTAGTCAGTTGCTCTTTGCTGTTTATTATAGTTTTTGATATTCTTTAGTTCATCAGTTTTATGACTCCCGTGTTATTTTCTGATGTATAACTACATTTGTGTTTCTGTTTCACTAGATTATTTTCTCCTTGTGCTATAATCCTGTATTATTGAGCTATTCAGTGGATATATTTCCATCACTGTAGTAATATTAAATCACACAGTTGACACAAAGTTTTAACATTGTTGATAATATGGACTTTAAACATCGGCAGCTGTGCAAAACGAACACTTCTGCCACTTCAAAGCTACAAAATAAGACAACACGAGACTATACATTTCGATTAAATTTATGACATAGAGTTGAAGAAATACGCATGTATAATAAAAGTGACAGTTAAAAAACTATTTGTGATAAAGAAGCAGAAGGAAACGATGTTAAGAGTTTTCGCATTAGAAGATTTTACAGGTACACTGGTCAACAAGACAATGAAAGTGACAGTTTCATAATACTGAAGTCATAGATACAATAAATTACAGAATAAGAAATACGTTGCGTTGAAGAACAACTTTATAACCTTAACTTTCGTTCTCTTTGGTATCCAACTTAATTTCTCATCGAGTCGTGCAAAACTTCAGTCTTAGTACTTCAAATTAATTAAGTTAATCGTAAAATAACTTGTTTATATTTTCATAATTTTTTCGAAAACCAAATTTGTTCAAAATATTAAACATTAACAAAAGTTTTTGATAAAAACCTATCAGCACTTCATATTCATATTAGTAATAATTTTAATACTGATGATAATATTAAGTGGAAAGGTACGGATTTTTTAAAATTAAAGATGCAGAAACAAAACAATTTTGAAATTCTAAATGGTGCAAAATTATGTTACGCGTCATTATTAACAGTTTTAGAAACATTCTGAAAAATACTTTTTTTTAACTAAATATTTATTATGCTCCGGTTGTGACACCTGCACGGTTTTGCTCTTCTTTCCCATAAATATGAATATTTTCGTTAGAAACCTTCAATGGCGCACACACAACTCAGGAAAGTTTTGTAGTATTCGGACGAATTTTATGGAACGCATACGTTACAGACACACACATCTGTGTGTGTATGTATATATATATCTGTGTGTGTATGTATATTTATTTATGTGTGTATGAGGCAAATCATCCGCAAGTGTATTTATTCAATAATGAGAAATGTGGAAAATATTCGCAACCAAAAAAAAAATAATTTTAGGATTTTTGAGGCTTCTAAAAACGAACGGTTAATAGGCTAAGAATATCGATTGGTATGCCAAGAATTTGCAGTTATTCGCACAAAAACGTTTTAGTCTTTTATTATGTATCATAGAATGATAGGTTCTTTGGTGGCCACGAAATATTATTTTAAAATATAGACTGCACAAAGTGTTTTGTAGTGGTGGCAATGCTTTTATAGTTATTGCAAAACTTAAATGGGGGTAGTTAACATATGTGTTTACCATAATTAACAAGTGCGATGTTTGAAAGTAATATTTTCTTATTTTTGCAATTTATTTCGTCTGTTTTGAATAATTCGCAGCCGTTTAGACTCGCATTGGCAGGCACTTAGATACACAATTAAGATTTATAGATGTGTTTACCTAAACTTACCTACATATGCATAGAGCGAGAATGAATCCTAATGGTTAGACTTGAATGAATATATAATGTCCATTTTTCCACTATTTGCAGTGTGAGTAGTATGCGTAACATTAGGGGTGCACGGTCTAAATATTATGAATTTAATGTCTACAATAACTTTGCAGTTTGAGTGACTTTCATATTTTCCAATTGAGGAATATTTGTTTGAGTGGAATGTATATTGCGAATTTGAAATATGCTTGAGGAGTGCGATATTAACGGCACCTTCGATAACATTCTTGGCCAGTAAGGTTTGAGTGGCAAGTATGTTATGCTTTATTGTACGTATTATTGAAGAATGCATACTGCGTGAATATTATGTCCTCAAAACACAAGCATGCTATGTAAAATGAACAAAAATTCTGTAATACACGAGACGAAATTCGCAAGAAAAATGGCTTTATAAATATGTGTCCCTAAAACCAACGTTTCAGTTCATTGAACCTCAACCCTAAACAGTTTGACAGAACCAGTCGTGCACGATTAAAATATAGTTCTACGTTATTGTACTTGGTTACAGAGGATGGCGTTCTTCCTCGAATATCAGTGTAATGACAAAAGTTCAAAGCATAATGATAAGTATGACGTTTTACTGGATTTCCTAAGGGAAGATAGACTCGTAAAATTACTGTTCGTTCTGTCTTTTTATGCACGTGTCTGTTTACTAGAATTTGTAAACACAGTAATCCAAATTTCACAATACTCAGTTGACATACAGTATGAAAACCAATAAATACTGTAAATTACCATGCGGGGTGATTATTTTAAAATTGACGGTAATTAGGAATTAATGTTGCTACTTCATATTGCGGAAACCATTGCACTGATTTACACCAACTTTTGTATCGGACAGTTAATTACGCACGCATAATCTCTAAAAATTTTTGTTTGAAATTGGCGACCATATATTAAATAACTTTATGGTTCTAATACCTGCCATACTGTTTGACAAACTTAGACCATACTTGGTGTACTTTTAGTGTCATTTATTAGATACACATTTTATGCAATGTCTCTTTTGTACGCGTTTTGTGATATATAGCAACGTGTAAGTTTGTTTGCCATTTAAAATTAATTTAACCTGATTCATTTATAAATTCAGGCAAATAAGTAGTACAACGTTAAGTCATCTAACATTTCATGTTTTAAGTCAATCACGTGTATTGAAATGTTCTTCAATACAAATGTTCTATATTGGAATGATGTTCCTACAAAATAACATAATAATTTCAATGAATCGTCATGTACTTTCAGTATACGCTGCAAAAATAACTGCTGTAGAAGGCGTTGCTTTTAAAAATAAAATTACTGACATGAGCCCAATTCTCAGTTTTATAGGCAATGCAGTGAGTCTTATTTTTTCCAGTTTGTCTTCCACAACGATAACATTGTAACTGAAATAAAAAAACTACAACAAAACTTAATCTATTTATGTTGTTTTTAGTTTATTTTTTGTTGTGGAGTTTTTCTGGAAACGACTATATTCATATAGCCTTTCCGTATTTTTTTTTCGGTTTACAGCAGCTAATATTTACTGGCATTTAATTGTTGTTATATCGATCAAGTATGGCATTTTCTGTAGCTTTGCTACATTCGCTTGACATTAATTTGTAAAATTATAAATAATTAACGGTTTAACTTATAACACTAACCCATAGCAGGAATTGTTTAAAGATATATAACTAACATGAAGCATTTAAACTCTAATAGTACTTTAGAGTAAAATTCCGAATCGGACTTAACTTGTACTAGTGCAAACATTAGGACGAAAATGAACGAGAACTGAAAATATGTTTACAGTAAAATATTAATTCCAGAGTGACACGTAAACATGGAGTGAACCTAGACGGAATACTGTGAAAGAACATATTTTTGGCAAATATTGAACCACAAGGAAAATGACTGTCGAACAGCAACAACATGTTGTGTGTATTTTATTTGAGTTTGTTCGTCTGTAAATTTATTTTGGACTTGCCATTGTTATTGTGGTATTAAACAGTTTTATTCAAAAGCTAGCAAAGGTGGTTCTAATCTCTTGTATATCCAAACAAACAATTCAATTTGGCGATCACTTGATTTTTTTCCTTCAGTTAAGTCCAATTAATTTGTTAAGTGAACACTTCAATACATATTCTGGACTCCAATACACCCTGACTCAAGACTGTACTGGATTATTTACTGCAATCCAACTTCAGTCCAGTATAAACGTGTATTTAAATAATAATAATAATTCAGTCCACTCATGTTCAATCTGGATTAAACAGTTACTTTAAACGTTATATCAGTATGCGGCGTCTTTTGACAGTAAAACATGACCGTTCCTGCAGTTCTCGTGAGACACAATGAGCTCCACGGAAGCTCGGATACTTAACTTCATTTTATTGGCAACAAATGTTGAATCGCATGAATCGCAGAAAACTCACAGGTAAATAAAAGGCCTAAAAACGATAAAAAAAAAAAAAAAAAAATCCAACAAGGAAACAAATCTAAGAAATTTTAATTGGCTGTAGTAAACAAATATACAAGTGTTTCTGAATAGCAAATACAATCCGTATATAATGGAAACAATAAATACGATAAAGAAAAGTGAAAACAGACCAGGACCAACAAGGTGAATAACTTTTACCATTCTCATGCACTGGTCAACGCCCAGGTTACCGAAATTCCTCATCACATTTGCCAGCTGGACATTGTCCGTACTGACCACAACTTAGGATTAAATCAGCGATAACACCTGAACAAGCATTTCAAAGTTTACACACTATTCAGAGTCCCGCTGCTTAATATCAAATGATAGTTTATGAAAAGAAAATACATAAGTTCAATAAAAACAAAACAATTTCAGGTAGGGAGACTTAAGTGAATTCATGTAATGAAGTAAAACAATAGTTCATATAGCATGAAACAAAGGCACATTAGTTTTATAAACTGGAAAAAAAAAGTTTTTACACACGCCCAAACCAGCAATAACATGATTTTCTGATGTATTGTCGCTATATTTCGGATCCGATGTTCTATTCTCGTGATTTTTATTTTAAGGGGACAAACCTAAAATTATATATAAATCACTTTAACCATTTTCGATAGTCAACAGATAAAGTGCTGCAAAGGCGAGAAAGATGTTTTTGGTAAATCCTCGACATCTATAATAGATTTCGATAGAGAGTTCCGTTTAGCTTGAAAATGATAATCAAAACACTAATAAAACATTTTTAGAATTTTTGGAAAATTTCACAGGTACGGGGCGAAAAGGAGAAAATTTTTTATTTAAAGAATCGTCATTGTTGCTGGAACCTAACTGGCTGATGTGTGAACTTTTCTTCAACTGAATGCTTATGTAATAAATGTCTTAAACAATATTCTAAGATTGTTTGAAATGCATCACTTACGAGAATGAAATTAGGTAAAATGTGTTTTTGATAAATAGTCTATGCATGTATGTGTATATATATATATATATATATATATATATATATATATACTGTACATACACACAACTACTTCGACTCAGATAATCGTGATCTTCGCTCCAACGGGACTGCATTCAAAAGTATAACAAAAAAAATTGTAAATTGTACCCGTAAGACAACGAATAAAATAACGTGTGAAATGTGTTTTGATAAACTGCCCTTACATCCCGAAGTAAAATGGCTATCGCGGTTTTTAGTTTAATCAGATACTTATTCAAATGTCTGAAATGTAGTTCAGAATTTTTCAAATTTAAACTCGTAAATAGTGTCAAGACGTATATTTTAAAGTAATCCTCGATATTTATCAAACCAGTTAAGATATCATTTGTTTCAGTATGATTCTTACGTAAATACATTAAAATAAACCGTTTTTCTAGATACAATAAATTAACTACAACAAAGAATAACTTAGTTTGTAAAAGCTTCAATGCAGATTATTCGGAAAGCCAGTTGTACCATATAAAAATTTATGTGGAGTTATATTCTATAATTCTTTCAATAACAATGTTGCAGTCCCTTTCGCGTGGTATTTTACTTAAATAATAAGTAAAACTGGGATTTTTATAAAATGCAACTTTGTAGAAAATAGAGAAGATTTGCTTAGATTATTTTTTATATTTATATAGGTGTTTGGGAGATCGATGAGTTGATTTATTCAGAATGATGCTTACGTAAAAACCTAAAATATTATAAATGCTTTTCAACTTAAAACAATAAACTAAATACCACAAGAAGTTATACGTTATAAACTATTCAAGGCAGACGTTCCGAAATGCCAGTATCGAGAAATAATTTACACAAAGTTAAATTTTTGCAATACAGTAGATATGTAATGTAATACTTTATCTCTGTGCACCGGCGTGAGTGCGTGCGTGTATATATATATATATATATATATATATATATATATACGACTTCAATGCCTTGTGTGTACCCGAGTGCAACCTGTGAGTTCATTGGGCAGGAGCTTTTATGTGAAGACAGGTACGTGTGTTAACCCTTACAAAATATTGGTCTCTACCGTTGAACTTAAATCTATTGAATAAAACCGACTTCTGTGGCAGGCCGCGACGTTGTCGGCCAATGAGAGACGTCCAGCGAGCATATAACAGTTTGCAGTCTAGTATTCTGTCAGAATTTTGCACATCCTTACCAATTTATTTCCCGTGAGAGGTAAAATACACCGTACTCCCAAACACTAAAAGTGACCGTGAACCGAGAATTGACACAACTTTCCTGGTATATATACAAATAAAGTTATAAAGACATCTGTTAAGTGGCAGGTGAAAGAAGAAATATAACGTATATTTTACTTGTTGCTGAATATTTTACTCTTGATGCAAATGGATAAATACATTTCAGGCAGATAAGCCACAAGATTAGGAACACCTGAATCTCATAAATAACTTACAAAATCGTATTTTTACAGATACAACATTAGAATAAGCAGAATAAATGTTTTGGGTATGACACTGTAACAGTAATAACAATTACATTTATAAAAAAATATGTGATCATACAGTCAGTTTTAGATAAAGTTGAAGTAAAGCATTGACTGCTCATTTTATCGAAGTTAATCAAACACGCACAAAGCAAACATTCTAATTTTGCTAATGTTCTAGTCCTTCAATAAACAAAACACACAATCAGAGTTTGTTAAGCTTGTTTACCTCATCTTCCCCGATTGCTTTGTCATCCTTTGTAGTTAATTTATCAGGGGACTAGACATAAAGCAAACTATTAAGTTTTTATGTGTTTGTGATTCTCGAGTTTTCGGTTTTGTTAGTCCCGAAATCTATAATTTTGTGATGTCATACCGCACGTCGGTGTAGTTTAACTACCTTTTGGCAATGGCAAGTCCTATGAGTTTCCAAATAAACAGTACACTTACGTGTTTTTAATAAAGCGAGTTTTTGCGAATACTGGTTTTTGAAATAATTAAATACAACGTAGGATGTATTTAAATCTACATTCATAAAGATCGAATGTCTTTCATAGCAAAATACAGTCACAAATAAATTTGGTTTAGCTATAATTTTACTCAAAGTAAACATTCTTGGTATTTACTAAAGTAGATAGTGGCATTTTAGAAACTTATATTTTACTTGAAGTTAAAAGTTAAAATAACAATAAAAATATAGTGTACATACCATTTAATATTTACACAAATATTAACAAAATCTAAACATCTGTAACCCACTAGTGGGCAAAGATCCGAACTGAGTGAGGCAAATGTCCGCACCAGTCAAACTTCAAAAAGTATATAGTTTAAAAACTATTTATCAACATGGTTATAAATATTTCTCATCTCTATCTATAGTTGATAAAACGTCACTCATGTAACTATTAATCATATTTAATTTCACACTGACACAAAAGTAGAGAAAAGTGTGGCCATTGTGATCTTTATTGCCGCGTGTGTCGGGCCAGTGTATAACAAACATAATGAGGTAAGAATCAATTATATATAATCAATCCGATGTAATTTCACACTGACACAAAAGTACTTTTTTGGTACCGTGACACCTGTTAAAACAAGGACAACAATGTAGATTTTCTGTCAGTGATATCTAAATTGTTTCTACAACGGTTTGTGTTTTACCTGGAACAAACATATATTTCCCTTACATAACTTCTACAGAATATATTGTTGTAGAAACCATTCGAATAGTACCAACATACCTTACAGGACTGCCGTTCCTATTTTAACAGAATCAGCATGTTACCTACAACAAATAGTTTTCTCGCTAGGGTTAGCAACAGACTTAATTACATGCTACTTTAATATGGCTTGTGGGTTATTAAACCTATCCGCCGGAATTGATTGCTACCTAAGACGTTGGAGGGGTTTGTATCATTTCATAAATAGTGCTTAAGAAAAGCATTAACTTGGTGTATGAAATACGTAGAAGTGTTTCACGCATAATATTTTTTTTTAACGCGAAACTTGAAAACATTGTGCCAACGTGTTACTCTATTAAAATAACACACATTTCTGTCTGTGCTTGTTTTCGAAAACACGGCACACATATTTAAAAAAATTTGTAATACATAAAAATGGTTAAACACTTCATTTACGGATTTCTATGTCCTGAAAAATTTACTTGAGTCATGAAACATTAAGACAATAAATGTCACTTAACTTTAATCCATAATTTGCACTACCTAAAATTTTGTCCAATAAATATGCTTTTCAACTGCATAGTTAGAAGTTAAAAAAGTCAACAGTAAAAATAGAGGTAGTAAATATGTACGCGAGCCGACAAAATTTTTGTTTGCTGAATAAAATACGAAACTGCGAAAAGGATTTGTTGACAAATGAAGTATATGCAGTTTAAATGTCAAAATAAGTCTTTATTATTTATTAAAAAAACAAATGTAAAACTTTTATGTTTACAGATAGAGTGTTTTAAAAGACGGCATTAACTTCCCATTTCTGTACTTTTACATGAGAGCCAAAATAAATATTATTATTAGTTCTAACGCTGAACTCTTACGTTTGTTATACAGATATTTTGAATATTCGGATCTAAAACATATGGTTATACAAAATGACTTATGTCTTAATTTTAATGGTTTAAAGGAAGATACTATTTTTTGAATATAAATACAGCTTAATGTGAGGTAACACATTAAGTGTATGCATAAGTGGTCAAATGATTTGCAAAATGTAAGAAATTCTCAAAATATTATTTTAGTAGTTTTTTTTTCTTATTGTTTGAAAAGAATAACTTACATCGATATTATCTTAGTCAACACAAACATTATTGAAATTCAAGCCTATTCTAATTTAATGGGATTAGTAATGCAATCTAAATAATGTGAAATAAGATACGTGGTCTTTTAACACGATTTACAGTTCAGTAAAACCTAACATTTAATAAACTTCACTCAAAATAAAACTACCAAATTACTATATATTCTTGTTCCATAATATTGCAATAAAGTTAATATTAATGATTTCTAACTTACTATATGTAATTGATTAGAATACCAACTACGAAAATTTAACAGGTATTCCTTCTTGTCCACATCTCATATGCTTAGTTTTAAGTCATTTTATTTAAACTCTTTTTTGAAGATAAGAATGATCAAGTTTTATGGATTAAATTTCCCTTCAATATTTCGACTTGAGTTTTTTCCGCGGTATGAATTGCATATAGTGACGTGTTTCTTGTGTTTTACAAGTTAAATTCTGGTCAAAGCAAGCCGTATAATTACTGTCCTACTATACTCTTGTATAAGTAATTGGAAAATGCAGGTTTGCACTGCTTATAAAAACTAAATTCTCTGTTATTATTTTATTGTTAGATATATTGGACTTCAGTTACTTAGATTTTTAGTAAAACCTTTGCGTGATATCATACGCTTTGAAGTATACGTAAACATACACTAACTTCGAATATCAAAAACTATAGTTATTTACTTTTTGTACTAAATTTTTGTTCCGTTAAAAATAGCGTAGCAATAATATACTATTTATAGTGTTCTTATAAAAATGGCATTAGTGTAATTATAAACATATATTTAAAGTCAAAGTAAGTATCTTTTTCTTTTAAATATTTTTGTACTAAAATTCTCATTTTATGAATAACTTCCAATGAATTCAACATAACACACAATTTTCAGAATTTTTTTTTATAAATTACTTGCATGAAATGCAAGAATATTATTGCTTCATTTAAACAGGTAGTAACGTAAATTAAAAATTAAAAACTCTGTAGTTACTAAGTTGAAACAGAAGTTGTATTTATACTTATTCATACACAGCGTATATATATGAAAGCACGCGCTCAGTATTCGTAGACTTTTTTAATAAAGCGTTTGTGAAAAAATAGATCAGAATTTGAGCTACTATAATGCTTATTTCAATCTCGTAATGCTCTTCAAATAATTAATTTCAAAGAACTCTATTTATATTAAAAATTACAATAGTAATTTACATTTTACACAATTAATGTTAGTATTAGTTTTCGTAAAGGAATAAGTCTAATTGTTTTAAAACCTAACAAGCACATTAATCCTATTTTTCACTGATATCAGCATATAATGTTTTAAATATAAAGATGAGCTTCAATATCAGTTTTACGTTCAACTATACAGTTTGACACAACTTTTTAAATCAAACATAATTTATATAATGTCTATACTTCTCACTTACTCTGTCCGTTTTAAAAATATATGCACTTATTTAAATTTTGATTGCATGCAGAACATTATTAAAAAACTCGACCAGTTCATTAGTTCATTTACGTGACTACTTCTCAATTTAGATATCGTATCGCCGAAAATATTGTATTTGGTTCAACTGGCAAAAATACGACTGAATATTAGTTTCTTTGCTAACGACGCAACAGATGAAATATCCCCGAAAGGGACACTTTATAAATCTTTATGTGTAGACCTAAGTAACTTTTATTTGCTGGGATGAATACGTGCGTTGTAACACTGACACAAATGTATTAACACGGAATTTAGAGGCAACATAGTGGGCACAGGTTAGATTCTATGAAAATATTATAGTTTAAAAATTATTCTGTTTTTTTTAAAATAAAAATGGCAATGATAGTCCTGTAGTATACTTTGTACCATACTTATAGTCGTGGCTCAAATTTTGTAAAATGTACAATGTCATTACATTTGCAATATCACTTGCGTAAAATAATAGGAATATTATTAGATCAATTTTACCCTCATAATTAGCGTTCGTAGTTTATCATAATTTTATGTGGAAATATAAGTGACCCTGTTGGATTAATTTGAGATAAGTAACGTAATTTACGATTTAACATACAGACAAATATTGTAAGATTAGAATTACACTGGCGGTTATAAAACGGCGCTGCAAGGTTTTGTGCATTAAAAAATATACAAGAATTTTTTAAGTGTTAGTTAAAATTTTTTTGACAGAAAAATAAATACTAGTACAGTATTTAATTAAACTTTTAAATTCTTAATTCCGTTCCAAACATGATCATTTGAACAGAAAACCAAAACTAGTAACGCAAGAGAGTGCATTAAATAGCTGCGTATGCGCGTGTTTTATGACGAATAAATTTTTAAAAAATTTTGGTATATATAGCAATTACTTCCTCCGTTATTTATTATGTGCAGGATTACACAGCGTAATGTATCATAATCCCCTTATTATTCAGAACGAAAGTATAAACACACCAAAACAAACTTTTAGCTGTGGAAAATAAATATCACACATCGCGCCAAACTGAATGAAACCACAAAAATATATGGGTTACAACCACTAATAGTTAACCGTTTTTATTTAACATTTCATTTAGTTGCCCAGAGAAATTTGGTTTTAATGTGCCAATTTTTTTTCTCAAAGTAGGCCTAATTATCATTATTAGTGGCACATAAAAGTCCTTATTTTTACTGAACTTAACATTTATTAATTTCACTATAAATAATTCTTGCTTTACGTTTGTCATAATACTGTATGTTACAACGGATATGTCATCGCTTTTATCAACAGTATACTTTACCACAAAAATACGAGCATCCAATCTCTGACTATAAGCAGAGCTGCAGATGTGCACAGTAGCCACTGAAACAAGTTGATGCAATAATCTCTTCGTGAAAATTCAGGGTATGTAGTTATAATATGTATTTTCCCATTTGTGATTTTTTTTTTTATTTTCGTGCACTGCTTCATATTTATCGAGTTCTATTCTCGTCCCATCAGTTTATGTTGTATTGTTTTCTGACTGTAAAGTTTTGCTTATCCTTGTATACGCGTTCCATTAATAACACTTTTAAATCATTATTTTTTATTTTTTGAATACTGCTACTCTTATACATTTCATGGGACAACCTGACGACTGAGATTTACTTGTACAGAAGTATTTGCGACATCTGTCTGTTGTTAAATAAATTATATTCGTTTGTATTGTCAAATTCACGGTACTACCTTTTCGGTGGATTGATTTTGTTATCGCTGTTTTAAAATGCATTACTTCCTGTTAATTAAACAAATTTTGAATGTTATTTTCTCTGAATTTCGATTTTTAATTAAATCTCTTTCGTTTTAAATTGCTTCTATTGAGTAATTCTTTAGTCGTGATCAGCTGCAGCAGTAAAAATATTCAAAGATGTAACTGAGTTAAATTAAATTTCATAAATACTTCAAAATAACAAGTTTATATATTATATGATTTTACAATTTTTTTGTTGTACAGTAATATTAACTTCAACATTATCTTAAACAAAACTTAGGCAACTTACAATTAATAGATAGACCTGTAGTTTACACTGGAAGATTTATGATAGGTTTATTTAAATCTAAATTAATATATACATAATATTTATTGGAAATTTAGTGAATAACATTATACTAGTGACTCAAATCGCGTAAGTTCATTGAAAAATTGTTAATTTTCTGAATTTTATGGTTTTATTTCGATTTCAATCTGACATTGATATACTGAATAATTATTTACTTAAAAATATACTGATAATATCTATAATACATTAAGAAAATATAAAACAATTAATCCCATACGTGCTAGCTGTTTCATACATTTCACCATTTGTAAATATATTAACAAATGATACAATGAGAGTACTTCAGTATGTTTTCTTCGAACGGTGTAACAGTAGACCTATCTACTATATTGTGCAGATTGTTTTAGTAATGATACGTATAATTTAGCGGGATAAAGGTGAATAACAGAGAGGGAGAGAGATTTTAGTCAGCGCTTTACATCGAGGTTTTAAGTGCTAGTGAGGTATGACATGAGGTGAGTATGGAGCAGCGCCGGAATGAAGGGGCGTGGGAAATGGGAGATCCCAGGGAGTGGATAACTGAAGCATAATTATATAAGAAATTGTGGTTCGGAAATATCTCAGTGAAAAATAGTGTGGCACCATCAACAGAAAGATGCATAGTCCACGCACGGCCACATTATAAGTGTGTATCTTCTTCGGCGTCGCCTCACAGCACGAGTGTATGTACATGATGTTTATGATAGACATAAGGTGCCTGCCTGCCCAGGCCATTGAGTGGCATACTGATCTTTGGCCCTTACAAGAATATTCGAAAACTGCTCACCGCACATGAGTGATATGAGAGGCGTACTCTCCGAATTGATGAGGGATGTCCCACTTATTGTTCGTCAGCTTATGCACGTGCAACAACATTGGACACCAGTCAAATTCGGAGCCTATGCCCGTGAAATTATTAACAAGGTGTGCTCGCTAGGGTGGAAACGAAGAAGAGATCCTCTCTCTGATCAGCGCATGTGCCTGATATCATCTCAACAGATTATTTCCTTTAGTGTAGTGTAAAATATCTAATATTTGATACACCGGTACGTAATTGATGGCAATAATTCTTGCTACCTTTGATGTGTTCAGAATTTGAGCAACAATGTCGATCGTATTAACGTGACCTAGCCTATACTGCAAATGTGTTTTGAGGATGCTTGGGCATTGATAGTATGATAGTGTGCTGATGTTTTAGATCGAATAAATATATTTATTTATCATAGGCCAATGCGATTTTTAAAATATATTTTAAAAGATGAATACCAGTATTGAGCATACAGAATTTGAAGAAACGAATTTCGTCAAAGAATTGCGTGTGTACTATTTTTTAAAAGATATTCGTGTCTCTTAGCAGGTTACAGTTAGTATAAAATTTAATTTCGTGATATATTTAATCAATTTCAAAGTTCTACAATACACTATATGTTTCTTCAATTCACTGTATATAGTTAAAACATACACATATCATTTTATAACGTAACTATCTAGAGTAAGATGTTTTAATTCAAGGTTTTATTAGTACGTGCCACAATTTAATATTAACGATATAACTTGATTAATAAATATATTTCATTGCAAGATTGAGTTTTAAAATATGCTACTAGTTACTAAACGTTTCTTTTAGACTAGCTTAGTCTTGATAGTTATATTGTAACAATTCTTCTTTCCTGACTCTTGTCCAACCTTCACATATATCTTACTGGCGAATACCAGTCCGCGTTCTTTTGCCAGTTCTCAAGCAGACATTTTCTAACTTACGATCGTTGACGCTAAACTCCAATGCCCTGCGTGTTGCTAACGTTTCTCGCTCTCACATCGACAAATAATCTGATATTCACACATCGACTCCGACGTCAACTACCCTTCCAGGCTGTTTCTACCGCTTTTATAACCTGCGCTATCTTTTGTGGATTATTTTACATGCTCGTAATGATCCCTGTAAGGGAAGAACAACTATATGGTTCTAGCTGACTTATAAAGTTACTGCGAACACCGAGTAAAGCCTTTCATAAGCTTCCAGGTAACAATGGTGAATGTATCGCATTGTCACAGGCTGACTTTGATAGAAGGGCGCACCCGTTGCGTGAAAATAACAATTTGGGAAATTGTATTGGGCAGTGTTGTACATCACTAGGGACCTGAAATATTTGTGCGTTATTTTGAGCACTAGCTAGAATTCAAACACTTGTAAGTTTTGGTATTGCTTACGTAACTGACAAAGGATTTATTTGACACCTCCTGGGCGGCGCGAACCAGCCAGTATTAAAGAAGCAAATAAATGCATATATATATATATATATATATATATATATATATATATATATATATATATATATGTGTGTGTGTGTGTGTGTATGTATATATAGTTGTTTTCACTAGAGAAATAATAGTGGTTGCATACTGTAAGTCATGACACAAACTTTCCTTCGATATTTTATTAAATTTACAAATAGATTATATCTAAAATATCGCTGCCGTAAAATTTTACGAATATTATTAGGGCAGTTTTATCTTAACTTTGTGTTAATTAACAAAATTTATAGTTAATTTATTGAGCATATGAATGTTGTAAGTTTATAAATACACTGACGATGGTATAAACAGTACTGCCACGTTCTGTGCATTTAAAAGTGCGTATGTTGTATGCTTAATTGAATATATGCTATTGGAGGCTAGTCTGCATGCTAGTGAACCCGCGAATTATTCCGGCCTCTAAATATCACTTATGTTTGTGTAAGTAAACGGTAAACCTTCTTTGTCATTTTAAAACACCGAAGCATAGAAGTGATAAAATAAGTATTGTAAATTGGATTCTTACGTATCAGAGGGAGTAATCCTAAATATGTATTTTATAGTACCGAATTCTACCATACTTGTCTAGTAACAGTGTTAATAATTTACGGTATATGCAACCTGAAGTATGGAAAGTGTCCAATACTGTGTATGGGATAAAAACGTCTCGTACTGCTCAGGAATGTTTTTTACAATTTAAGTTCATACGTTTGTTTGACTCGATTACTCGCCAGTCAATACAAGTATCTGCGCAACCTCAAACACATTTAAGCAAGAATCTATTGCAAAATCAAACAAAGACGATGACAGTTTGCAAACTGTTCGCACCAAAAACAGTGAAATTTCGTATACAAACCACAAACATATCATAACGACATTTATGCTCAACTTGCTGAACTATCCTTGCATGCATGTAACAACTCCCATGTTTGTACACATGGGCCCCTGATTCTTGCGGGAAAAAAAATCTGCATAAATTGTTCCAATGTCTTATGTGCTTATTAGCAGTTCTGATTCACGGTCCCGGCGTTTTATGTTCCTACCAACAAATCACAGAGGCGTGGTTTCGCAGTAACATAATTCTGATTATCAAATAGTCGACACGCCTACACTAAACACACGACAAATGCCCCAAAGCAAAACCGCAGTTGTATACTCAAGACATTGAAACAAGTTAGCGAGAAATTATTTTTACCGGAAGTTAGTTGCTGTAATTATGAGTCAGGATGGACGTATGTTATTTCAGCGTTGTGACCGCTAGTAAAAATGTAAGTCGAAAATGTGTTTATGATTTATTCGTAAAGTGAATATTGTGACATTATTTCTGCCCCAAAAATCGAATTAAACATGTTATTTCTTTAAATAAAATTGAAAAATACTTCGTCATTCGTAGTATTATACTATTATTCATTTAGAGAGTCCCTGCTTAAAATCAGGGGTCATTTTATTTTTACATTTCAATAAATTTAATCTTACTGTCAATTTCCTAGGTAGCGTTGCTCTAACTAAAATTCTTTTTTAAGGACAAAATTAAAACGTATTTTTATTTTCTTTTTTAGCTATCATGAGGTTTTAAAATAAAACACACTTCGTCCTGACTTATCCTGCAGGTCATACAGATCTGTAAGTAGATTACGATATTGAAATATAATACATCGTACCTTTAGACAAATCTATCAATATATAGTATTTAACAACGTGTGTAATCGAGGAAGTAAACATGTCTACTCTGCGTAAAATTCTACATTGTTGCATGGATTTGAAGCGACTTGGAGAAGAATACCCTTCTGTTATTAATTCAAACATAGCTAAACACAGCTCTGGCCTCTAATGTGCTTGAGAAATATATACGTATATATTCATATATGTATATATAAATATATACATATATGTATGCATACATATATAATTTTTTTCTCAACTTATATTTTTCTCTGTAATACCGTACGATCTGAACAACTTATTTATCTTTTAGGCTGATTAAACTACATGTTACAAATGCTTTGTGATGTCGGATGTATAAAATAAGATACGGCAAAGCCGGTAAGTCAAACTAGGCATACGTATATTATCATAATTTTTCAGGGAGAATTTTGATACAGGAAACACGTGATCAGCAAATCCTGATAAAGTTGAAATAGTCTTCATGTAAGTAAATATTTGCTACGACATTGTTATGTACGAGTAAATTTATGCGAATGTAATGAAGGGGCATGTATTTATAATACGCACCAATTGTAAAACTGTAGGAATGAAAACGCTTCCTTCTGAACGATGGGTGAACGCCAAACACATCATTGGTTTATCTATGTTCATGGTATTTACCTTTCTGTCGTCTTCGTAGATCACCCGTTTGCTGTGTCAAAACGTTAGCGAGTTTAATTTTTGTACACATTTACTGAAATATTCTGCATACTTCCGTACCGCTGGACGAGTGAGTGAAGATATTTTGGTCAGCGCTTAACATCGAGGTCTTTAGCACTGGTGAAGTGTGACAAGATGTGCATTTGGAGCAGCGTCGAAATGAATGGGCGAGGGAAACGGGAGATACCCGAGAAAACTCGCCGGCCAGTGGCATCGTCCGGCACGATTCCCACATGCTGCAAAAATCCGGGGACCGACCCCGCCGGGATTCGAACCCGGGTCGCCTTGGTGGGAGGCGAGAGGTCTGGCCCTTCGACCACAATGGATCCTGCCACTCGATGACCATTTTGACGTGGATACTATGTATCTTAAAGAACTCTGCATGTAAATAATGTTACTGACCTTATTCCCCTCCCCTATAATTTCGGCAGAAACTTTCAAACACGTTACATAAATTTCTTCTTGTCCAGAAAATTTTTGGAATATGTTATGATAAGAATATCATAAGGTACCGCGGTTGACATAGTAGCTGAAGTACTCGCCTCCCACCAAGGCGTTCAGGATTCGATCCCCGGCGGGGTTTGTCCCCGGATTTTCACATATGTACTGCGTTTTGAGTAACAACTCAATCCGGATTGAACTAGGAGTGGACTGAAGAATCTAGATTAAATTTTACTATAAACACTTTCCCCAGTTTGAAGTAGGAGTGGAGTGAGTAATCCAGTCCAGTCGGCGAGGTGGACTGGATTGTACAACCCGGATTGAAAAGTTGACTTTAAACACCCATAGGACTGAGCTGAACGAAACCGAAGCGGTCGCCGTATTGAATCGTTTCTTAGGTTATTTAAGAGGTTAGAATAGTCCTGCGCTGGCTAAATACAACTGATTCATGTAATAAAAATAATTAGAAGTGCCAAATATATCAAAATAAATACCTCTACAGATAAACTCAAACAAAATATGTAGTAAATATTTGCCTCTGGTTTTATTGACTGCAATTGTTCTGTAGTTCAATGTTTTGGAAAGAGATGTCTCTAGTCAGAGAATCAGTCCATGTTTACATGTCAATCTGGATCGAAAATTTTACTATAGTCGACTTTCACTTTAGGTTCGCTTCATGTTGAATCCAGTCCAAGCTCAGTCCATTCCGGAATTTCACTCTAAAAGCACTAAGTGTAATCGTGCCGGACGATGCTACTTGTCGGTGGGTTTTTTCGGGGATCTCCTGTTCCCCCCCCCCCCCCCCC